>JAWZYV010000181.1:0-20602 GCA_038373885.1 Cheiracanthium punctorium
TCATGACACCCCCAAAATGTGTAGCAACCCTAACCTCAATAAATTTCATTCAAAATACTCTTAGCAACTCTTAGCAACTCTTAGCAACTCATGCAAAATAAACAAAGAAACGTGATTTTCGTTGTAATGAGTTGATAATTTGCCCGGCACTGCACTGAGTATAAAGAACAGTTTAGGTAAGGGGCAGATAAGCTGGCCGCCTTAGCGGCTAGTCGAAACATATATTTATTAAATACTCATAAGCTCAAGAAAAATAGAAGTAGTACGTTCTAAAGTGCACCTGAGTTGTACAATTTAAGCGTACCACTCATGTAAGGTAAAGTGAGAATGAGTGGGCGTTCAAAATACACTGCTGGCCATCGTAAATGCAACACCCTAAAGGAAGCATGCAAATAATATGAAATTTACAACATGCATTAGCTGAGGTGAGATATGCAAATGATTAGAATTTCAGCGCAGACGCACATCAAGCGCGCCTGTGGCGCCACCTCAAAGCGCTATTTAAGGCTTGGAGATTTCGACGGTTTCAAGTACAGCAATTGTGTTTTTCTTGCTTTTTTTTCAAAAAAACGATAAATTATGCCTCGTAGGAAACAACGATCATCTTTTGATCAAGTATCCGAGTTTGACAGAGGAAGGATAGTGGCATACCGAGATTGTGGGTTATCTTTCAGGGAAATCGGTCGTCGTATTGGACGAAACCAAACAACTGTGATGCGGATATGTGATCGTTGGGTGCAGGAGGGTACGACGGACAGACGTGATCGACCGCATCGACCTCGGTGCACCACGTCACGTGATGACAGGCAGATTGTACGCATGGCAGTGACGGACCGCTCAGTCACATCACGAACCATATCACAGCAGATTCAGTCTGTAACGCATCATCCAGTGTCTGCGCGTACCATTCGACGTCGTTTACAGCAGAATGGTCTGTCCGCAAGACGTCCGTTGCTTTGTCTACCTCTGACGCGGAACCACAGACGTCTCCGCCGCCAATGGTGCGATGAAAGAAGGATGTGGACGACAGAGTGGAATGAAATTCTCTTTACTGACGAGTCACGCTTCTGTATGCAACACCACGACGGTCGGATTCGAGTCTGGAGACACCGTGGAGAGAGGATGCTGAACAGCTGCATTATGCACCGTCACACTGGTCCTGCACCGGGTATTATGGTATGGGGCGGTATCGGATATCTCTCTCGCACTCCTCTAGTACGCATTGCCGGTACTTTAACCAGCCAGCGCTACATCTCCGAGGTGTTGGAGCCAGTTGTCCTTTCTTACCTTCAGGGCTTGCCAACAGCCATATTTCAGCAGGATAATGCACGGCCACACGTGGCACGCATTGTCCAAGGGTTCTTCGTCAATCACCAGATTGAATTGCTTCCCTGGCCGGCGCGCTCTCCGGATCTTTCGCCGATAGAAAACATGTGGTCCATGGTTGCTCAACGACTGACCCAGAGTTCATCCCCAGCTGTCACACCAGATCAACTTTGGCAACGTGTGGAAGCTGCTTGGTCTGCTGTACCCCAAGAACACATTCAAAGTCTCTTTGAATCAATGCCGAGGCGTGTGGCAGCTGTGATCTCCAACAACGGCGGCTACTCTGGGTACTGATTTTGGCAAGAACCACGCTTCATAGAATGCTGTAAATTTAATCATTTGTTACTTGGTCAACATGTTATCTACACAATAAATTTTGTTGTGATATCTCTTGTTTTTCTTGGTGTTGCAATTTGGGTGGCCAGCAGTGTATATTCACAAATGTGTTTAATAATTTCATGCGAGACCTTTAAGTGATGTGGTTTCGTAATGATCAGATAACTGTCTTTTTCAAAGTGCTTTCTGAAACAAGTGGTTGAAAATGAATTCTTCTTTGTGTATATGGATTTTATGTCACTGTAAAATTAGACTAGAAGTCAAAGCCCGTTATAGAGGCAATTATTATTATAACATGATCTTAGAAAAAACGCTGGACGAAAATAGGTCTACCCTCAATACATAATTAATATACATCCACCTAAAACAAATAGCTTCATAATCTATTTTATTGTTATTACTATTATAGTTACTAGGTATTTTATTACATACCTAAATTTCATTCTCTTCTGGAAACGTGCGGAAACTTAGCGTTCGAACGATTTCGTTTTGCGGGAACAGATCCTCTTATTACCAGTGCTTCATGCAGACAATCATTTTAATAAAGATAAAAATAAATAAATAAAACAATTATAATTATAATTATAAAAAATATATTATGCAAAAAACTATTTTAAACGAATTGGAATACCAACTTTCTCCTCATACCCTGATGACCGTGACTTCCAAAGGACGTCCTGTCCATTGCGACAGCTCATTTTATCACGCAAATAATGCACGTTTTTTGACTTTCACAATAAAATAGAGCTGAAAATGGCGAAAAATCGCATAAATAGGAAAGGTCTATCTTCCGGCTAGAAAACAACGGGTGGATTTTCAGATTTTTAAGAGCGCAATTTTTTTTTTCTATATTTTTACACATAATTATGAAAAAATTCAAGCGGATCGTACAAATGGTCTAGATTTTATTCAGTATTAAACTTGATGGTGGGTTTCATGGTAGTAAAAGTTTCATCTTCGAGTGGTAAAAACGAAACTGTTACAGAGTCTCTGAGTCAGGTATCAGTGTCACTATACAGAAGGTTTAACAAATACATTAGGATACACCTACACTATTGCAATCACGTCGCAGTGAAAATGTGTTTTTTTTTTTTTTTTTTTTTTTTTTTTTTGCATCGTATTCATGGATGCGTCATGCTAAAGATCCAAAGCAGTCATTAAAAGCATGCAATCCGTGCATTAAAAATTCCACACTGCACTGGAGTTTCGACTTCAACGCTAGAGTTGCGTTCCAAGACCTCTTCCGTAAGGGAAATGTCCCCCCCCCTTTTTTTATTGAAATAGGGGTGTTTCTACGCCTTTTTGAAATAAACAAACACACTAATTTTAGTCACTTATAAACACCCCCCGCACTGTTTTCAGGGGTCTTGTACTCTATAAAAATGATGAAAGTTGAAAATAAGTTCTTTTATGTGGGATCCTCTATATTTACAAAAATAATTTATTTCCATGTAAGACATTTTGTAAATATCAATAAAATGGCCTCCTCTGTTTACATTAATGTCTTCAAAAGTCCAAAAGAAAAAATCAGTATTGTTCAAGATATTTAAGAACTTAGAAAAATTAAGAAATTAGAAATTTCCAGGGAGGCATGTTTGTGAGTACTTTTTATTCAAAATCAAATGAAAAAATGTTTTTTTCGTGGAAGGCGTGTCTTGATTCACTGTGTGTGGCATCGGTGGCGTAGCCGTAAAGGAGAGGGCAGAATATTACCCACTTTTCAAACAGATGTTTTACATATAAATGTATAGTTCAGTTTAAATGAAAGATACAACAAAAGGAAGAGAAGAAATATGTAGGGTGTCCCAAAACATTGGCCCTGGTTTTTATTTCTTATACATTCATCATAGACATTTTAATGGATTACAAAGAAAAAATAGGGAGTTTTATGGAATCTATTCAAATTTTGAGCCGCTTATATTCAATTTCAATAAATAGAAAAATTAAATGTTTATCCAGGCCCCGTACCAAATATTTTGTCACTGATCGTCTTATTCCGTGCTAGTTGGTAAGCACCGTGAAAGACTAGGGAGTGCCTGAGATCAATATCCCACATGTCCAATTCAATAACATATATACTGCGCTGGTCTCTACTGCTACTCTACTTTGTAATATTCGCGGAGAACTGCCTATAGCGTTCAACCACTTCTTGAAAACAGTCTACTGAGTTTCCGGTCCAATGTTAAAAATAAGTCTATTTATATATATAAAAGTAATAGGGTTAAATTCTGGTGAGTTCAGTGTAACCTGCCTCCTTTTTATTGTAGAATACTCCGCTTATCCCTGGGCTCGTCGGTGTAAAGTCCAGCTGGTGTAGAAAGTTCTAGAAAAGAGTCCACTTCTCAGGATAGAACAGAACTTGTTGCTTGAAATATGTAGCCAGTCCCAAAAACATTTACCCGGTCTTTATTTTTTATATATTCATCATAGACATTTATAATGGACTACAAAATTCCAAGAATAAATTAAGTTAAAAAAATTACGCTGAACGGTTAAATTGAAAATAAAGATTAAAAGAATGTAGATAATGTACTAATAGCTAAAAATAATTCGATAAATCCTATGTACCAGTCATCATACCACTCCCCTCATCAATCTAGTTCTAGGGCATTGATCAGAGAAAAAAAATTAAATCGTAGAGCGTACCTGAGTAAATAGGTAAATGGCATTTATAACGATATAGCGTTTTACTTCATAGACCCATTTCTCAAAATTTTACTTCCTTTGGAAATGTTACCGCCCTCCGCTTAGTGCTGTCATTCGCGTCTTCCCTCGAGGACGTGCCCCACAATTACATAGCCATTATACTTTGAAAATTTGCTCCATGGAAATGAAATAGTAGTTAAAATTGTGCTATTTTGTTGTATTTACGGGCATTATATCGCGTGTATTATATTTTTGAAATGGCAGAATGCATATCTTTATAAATGGATCGATTTCTCAAAATTTTACTTCCTTTGGAAATGTTACCGCCCTCCGCTTAGTGCTGTCATTCGCGTCTTCCCTCGAGGGCGTGCCCCACAATTACATAGCCTTTATACTTTGAAAATTTGCTCCATTGAAATGAAATAGTAGTTACAATTGTGCATTTGTGATGTATTTATGTGGATTATATCGAGTGTATTATATTTTTGAAATGGCAGAATCATATACCTATAAATGGATCCATTTCTCAAAATTTTACTTCCTTTGAAAATGTTACCCCTCTCCGTTTAGTGTTGTCATGCCCATCTTCCCTCGAGGGCGTACGCCATAATAACATAGCGGTTATAATGTAAAAAATTGCTCAGATGAAATAAAATAGTAGTTAAAATTGTGCATTTTTGCTGTATTTATGTGCATTTTATCCCATGTATTATATTTTTGAAATGGCAGAATCATATCACTATAAATGGATCCATTTCTCAAAATTTTACTTCCTTTGGAAATGTTACCGCCCTCCGTTTAGTGCTGTCATTCCCGTCTTCCCTCTAGGGTGTGCCTCATAAGCACACAGCCTTTATACAGTGAACATTCACCCATAAAATAAAATAGTAGTTACAATTGTGCATTTGTGATGTATTTATGTGGATTATATCGAGTGTATTATATTTTTAAAATGGCAGAATCATATACCTATAAATGGATCCGTTTCTCAAAATTTTAGTTCCTTTGAAAATGTTACCCCTCTCCGTTTAGTGTTGTCATGCCCATCTTCCCTCGAGGGCGTACCCCATAATAACATAGCGGTTATAATGTAAAAAATTGCTCAGATGAAATAAAATAGTAGTTAAAATTGTGCATTTTTGCTGTATTTATGTGCATTTTATCCCTTGTATTATATTTTTGAAATGGCAGAATCATATCACTATAAATGGATCCATTTCTCAAAATTTTACTTCCTTTGAAATTGTTACCGCCCTCCGTTTAATGCTGTCATTCCCGTCTTCCTCGAGGGCGTGCCCCATAACCACATAGCCTTTATACTGTGAAAATTTGCTCCCATAAAATAAAATAGCAGTTAAAATTGTGCATTTATGTGGATTTTGTGCATTTTGTTGTATTTATGTGCATTATATCGTGCGTATTATATTTTTTTAATGGCAGAATGCATATCATTTTCGTTCCTTTCAATAAATAAACCCATTACTTAAAATAGTATTTACAAATGAATTTGTTACCGCCCTCCGTTTTGTGTGTTCGTGCCCGTCTTCCCTCGAGGGCGTACCCTATAATGACATAGCCTTTATACCGTGAAAATTTGCTACAGTGAAATAAAATAGTAGTTAAAGTTATGATATTTTGTTGTATTTATGTGCATTATATCGGCGTCTTCAATTTTTGTAATGGTAGAATGCATATTATTTGCCCTTCCTTTCAGTAAATGGATCCATTTCTCAAAATAATATTTCGTATGGAAACGTTCCCTCCCTCCGTGTTATGATGCAAGTCTTAATTCGAGGGCGCGCACCTCATAATCGTATAGCTTTGTGGATCAAAAACGTTGTTTCAACACCCCTTTTATTAATTAAAAAAGATGTCATGGTTATTAGCTTTAACCGATAAACTTTCTGACTAAGGCATTTATACTCCAGAATTTGGTTGAGCGATTTTTTAAAAGAATTAATTAACGCTCGCAGATCTGATCGAATAATGCCTTTTTCGTCTAATTTATTTTTCTTTTTATATAGAGGTTAAATTTGTGATTAAAAAATGAGATAAAAATCTGAAACGTTAAGTTTTCGATTTTTGGAGATTCATTCGCTGTACGATAGTATAAGTAATTTTTGGGTTCTGAATTGTGCATGCTAAGACTGAAAGGGTTAAGATTTTAATCACGAATCATGATAGGGAATTTCGTAATCGCTTCGGTGTGCTTTTTGAAGTGGGCGGTAGGGTAGGTATTAAACCAACAGCAGGCGGAGGGCCCGCTAGTAGGCGGAGGGCAGTATTAAACCAATACAATTCGCAGCAGTTTCTTCGGTACTGAAATTGGGTACCGCCCACCTTAATTGCGTAGTTCTACGGTTTTCCAATAAAACGACGTTGAATACTTTCAACTAATGAGTATTAAAAAAAAAAATGCAGTTTATTTAGATTAGATATTAGCTGATAATCAGGGCAATTCTAGCTAAAACTTTTTACTTTTTTTTTCTTTTTTTTTTTCGGAGAAGGCGAGATTTTATTAAAGCTGCGGAGTATTTGTTTTAATCAATGTATTTAACATTTTTACCAGTTGGGTTATAGCATTAGTCAAGCAGGCAAGGAATGGAATCGGTATCAGAATTTTTATTTTAAATTTTGCCAAGTTACTTTTGCAAAGATAAGTTTTGTTATTTAAAAAAAAAAATTCCAAGCATGCTAGTTTTATAATGGAGGCACATAAGAAAGATATAGAAATATTCCCAATTAGTTTCATAAATATTTTATCACAATTACTTTACCAACATTACAAAATTCTCTAGTACAGTTAAATGTCGATACAACGATGCTTAGGGACTCAGTAAACTTATCGTTGTTTAGAGGGGTGTATCGTTATATGGAGGTGAGATTATATTGTACAGAAATCCCGCGGAACCGAAAAAATTTACTGCCCTACAGTAATTTATCATTGTATCGAATATCGTTATGGCGATGTTTTACTGTATCACTTTTTTTGAAAAAAGAAATGGATTCGCCACAATGGGCGGGCACTTGCTCATCAAGCATTTTGCCGCTACTAAGGCCCGAATGACTGGCAATTCCATTATGGGAGCACCCAGTGAGGGGGGGGGGGAACTTTACTGCCTAGGAAGGGCCGTACAAGGTGACATTCACGCCCAAGCCGGGATTTGAACCCGGACCCAAGGCGCGATAGAATGCTTCTTAAGCCACTACAATTACCTTGGCAGCTGAAAAAAGAAATGTTTAACTCCCCGTCCTGTTTGAGAACCTTTCTACTGCACGATTAACATGTACAGACGTTCAACTACACGCTGTGGAGGAAGGTAAAGCTTCTAGCCTGGTAACTTCAGAAAACCCCTCACTCAGTTCAGTTCAATCATATTCCCTAATAAGTTAGCATTTTGAGGAATCTATCAGAAATTAAATATTAATTTTTTTAAAAATTCTTCTCCCCACACAAAGGGACCTGTCGAAAGTTTAAAAAAATAAATATTTAATTTGCAAGTTACGTTTTAATTTCTTAGGAGGGCGGATACTTAAAATTAAATTAAATTCCAAATGCCGGAAATAAGATGCAGTGCAAGCGAAAGGGTTAATCGTTGAAAAAAGATATTGTTAAAATGCAGGTACAAATGAATTTCGACCAGATCCCTAAGCTTTTCAGATTTTCGCCTTTTTTTTAGGTCACGCCCCCACAATTGCAATGCTTCTTTTCTTTCTGCTTGTATATAAAAATTTATTATTTAAATAAATAAAAAAAATTACTGAGCACTGTAAAATTACAAAAAGGAAAATTTTTCGTTACGTTTTTTTAAGCACAATAGAAATTGAGTTTCTCTAAAAAATTGAATAATTACTCTAAGGATTTATTGAGAAAAATGAGCCACCTATATTTCTTCTATGTTTATTGAAATTTTTTCTTTGCCTTTTTGTCGAACTTAAAACTCTGTTTTTCTTATGTACAGAAATTTATAACCATTATTACAATTGAAGTGGGCGTAAACTTGAGTAGAAGGTTTCCGCCTACATACGCAATTATTGCTCATTTAATTAGATTTTATGCTGATTTCATTATTTTAATAAAATTCATTATTGTTTGGAAAGATCACAATGCATTACTTAATTTTTTAATTTAACCTTTTGTTTACAGTTTGCGGAGCTTCAAAGTATGTGTTCAGGACGGGTTTTAGGTCCTGCATCCATGACATAGGACAGATTAAAATCATGCACTCCCTCATGGTACTTTGATGTTTACATGTCCATGCGTACTATTAATGCGTTGACAGTTTAAAAAAAAATGTATTCTAGAGAAAATCATTAAATAAAACCAAGGGCAATAAGTAGCAAAATTTTTTCGAAGTTCTTTAATGTTTATATAAACTAAATGTGATTGGGGGAGGCATCCACAGTCACTCGCCCAGCCAAATGGCTTATAAAGTTGGGTGTGACCAGTCTCGAGTAAATGAATGTAATCGTGGATAAGTACTTTTTACAAAAAATTAAGGGGAGGGGCGAAAATGGCTTGCATCAGCTCAATACCGCCCGTGATTTAAAAAGAAAGAAAAGAAAAAGAGAAGAAAATGCCACTCTAGGACAAATTAGTAACGCGGCCCTGTCTGTCTTTCCTACTTATCGAAATTCATAACCTTTTGTTACAATAGACGTGCTCGTAAACATCGGGAAGAGGTTCCCACCTACATGCCCAAATACTGTTCATGTTTCAGATTTTATTACTTCAGCAGAATTCATCACTGCTATCAAAAATCATGATGGGTTATTTAAATTATTATTATTATTATTATTATTATTTTACGTTTTGTGGAGCTGAAACTGTGTTTCTTGACCACCGAAAGTCATACCTTTTTCTTACAATGGATGTGGGCGTAAACATAAGGAAGAGGTTTTCGGCTACATGAGTTATCGCTTGGTGTCAAGTTCTTCAGGATTCGGATTTTATTATTTCAGGAGAATTCAACATTACTTTCAAAAGGTCACGATGTATTATTTAAATTTTTTGTGTACTGTTTGTGAAGCTTAAAAAAAGTGTTCCTTACCCACAATTAGAGATGCTCCTTCTTGCAATTAATTCGGGCGTAAACACCTGGAGAGAGTTCCCGCCTACAAAGTGCATCCGCTTGCTCTCTTAGAAAAGTTCCATTTAAAAACAATGCGCTTAAAAAAAAAAAAAAAAAATTCATGCCCTGACAGCAATCTAGCTGATTCTTATTAATGACCTCCTGAATCCGAACATCACTTCCATTTTGCCCCATCACTTACCATTTACCAGGGATACCCCCATTTTTTTATCACTCTGCAGTAACTTTTCATGATGTATTTTATTAGTAGGGAGAAGAAATTTTAGAGATGCTCGATCTTGCAATTAATGTGGGCGTAAACACCAGGAGAAAGTTCCCGCCTACAAAGTGCATCCGCTTGCTATCCCTCCTCCACCCATAAATTCAGAACTATTATCTAATAAATTGTAATAGAGAGTAAAATCTAATAAATACCATTATAGATGTAATTTATATAATAAAATACTTTATCTGTTAGTAGCTTTCCTCTTACATCCTGAAGAAATTTCTCATACCACTGACGAAGAGCATTCTGACAACATGTTCGCATTGCACTTCGCTAAAAATCTGCTCGGTCAGCCAGGTACCGCAGCGCGTTATCACTGGTTTTTTTTTTTTTGGGGGGGGGGGGTTAGGAGCTCGTACAAGTTTATCTCTTCAGTTATGCGGAACAGCGGTTAATCGTTTTTCGGCTGCAACTTTTGTTTCACATAGTTTGCGAAATAAAATTTCTCCATCTGTAGGAAACACATTTTTTGGGAACTCCGAATATAACTTCCGCAAAAAGCAATATTTAGCTGGATTGATTTTAGGCATTTCATTAAACGCTATCGATACTATCACCATACAAAGTAAAATTCGCACCACCTATACTTTCCACGTGCAGACTGACTCAGAAGTTTTAGGTACAAATTTCCCTTCTTTTGACCTCAAATTTCCTGTTTTCCCCTGCCGAAGAAAAATCTACTGAATGACTACAGTGCCGTCTAGATTTAACATAAGAAAGAAACTTAATTATGGAGTTGAATATTCTTTTTATAAAACGTTTTAGAACAATTGCAATATTATTTTAACTTCACTACTCTTTGTTTAAATAATTAATAATAATTCACATAAGTTTTTTGTTTTAATGAGAAATGTTTGCAGGATATATTGAAATTTACTAAATAAAATGAAAAACTACTAGAAAAATCTTACATGACCCCAAATTAATAAAAGTATCATAAAATACAAAATAATGTCCCCAAATTTATAAAAATGCCCTCAAACATAAAAAACTAAAATAGAAGAAAATGTGCAAAAAACTGCAACTGTTATCAAAATCTGGGCTTTATTGATAATTAATAAATTCACGTAAATAATTATTGATTAAATCGAAGAAAATCTAACACGCTCAGTAAATTGTGTGTCGTTGATGTATACCATACGCATATAACAGCTTTGTCACGTTGCCGTCTGTGCGTGCACTCTCTCTCTCCTTTTAAATTTTAAATGTGCACTCAAATCGAGCGAGACATTCGAAATGTAATTAAAATAAAAAATAAAAATTTTCCAATGCTAACCCAATGAAAATTGCGTGAAAATGTGTACCAACGTACAAAAAATATGTGAATTTGTGAGAATATAAATAAATGCGCAATATCCTTACAGCCTTAAAAAAACATTTGAAATTTTTTCTACAAAGAACTTCAAACGTATAAACGTTCATGTATACGTATGTTTATTTTTTTTAAATATAAATGCAGTAATGTGTGAAAACGTGTTTAATTGCATATATTTTAGAAAGCTTGACAAGGTGTTTTTACTTTTGACGTGCATTCCTACGAGTGACTATTTTTCATTTATTTACTTTTTTGCGTATATAAAAGGGCGCCAAAGTAAAAACAATTTCTTGATATTAATAAAAATCTATTGCCCCTTTCTCCCTATAAAAAAGCGACTTTCTTTAAAAAAAGTTAAAGGGGAAAGCGCGTCGGGCAAAAAGGAAAAAAGTGGGGCACATCTGTACTGAAGACTGAAGTAAGGCAGAACGGATCTAAAAAAAAGGAGGCATTATAGCCTAAAAAATAAAATAAAAATAAATCCCACCAGATTTAAAACAACATTTAATATACCAACATTTAAGCACCAGAAATTGATATGAGTACTTTTAAATATAGAAAATAGACATTAATAAATGTTTAGTCGAAGTTACACGTACACACTGTTAAAAACTGCGGATGAACGCTGTAGGCAGTTCTCCGCGAACGTTTTAAAATAGAGTAGCAGAATAGACCACCACGTAATGTCGATCCTAGTGACACGTTATGTTCCATTATGACTTGGGTGAACATTTAATTTTTGTATTTTTTGAAATTCAATTTAATCGGCTGAAAATTTGAATCGATTCCGTAGACCTCTCTATTTTTTTCTTCGAGCTTTGTAATCCAGTATAAATGTCTATGATGAATATATACCGGGAGATCAATAAAAACCGGGGTCAATGTTTTTGGGACAAGCTATAATTTTCTTCTCTTCCTTTTTTGGGGTTTTCCGTTTAAACTGAACAGTACATCTATATGTAAAATATTGGGGAAGAGTTTAGGGGAATATTCGAAGAAGATCCCCCTCTTTTAAAGATTGGAATATTTAAGCGGAGGGGAAAATTTTAAGAGGGGAATATTCTGCTAAAAAAAAGAGGGGAATAATCTGCCATCAAGAGGGGAATATTCTGCGGGATAAAGAGGGGAATTTCTTTAAGAGGGGAGAAAAGAAGGGGGCAATATTCTGCCATCTCTACGATGGGGAGATGAAAAAGAGGGGAATATTCTGCCATCTCTACGGCTACGCCCCCGATGCCACACACAGTGAATTGGGACACGCCCTCCACGAGAAAAAAAAGTTTCATTTCATTTTGAATAAAAAATACTCACAAACATGCCTCCCTGGAAAATTGAAAAAGAATTTTACAATGGAATATTCAGATAAATTTTTATGTTGCTGTGTTATCATGGCAAACCATGACGGACACAGAATTCTTTGTGGGAGGAGCTAATTAATAGAAGAAAGACAGAAAGAAAATCTGAATTGACACACTGAAAATTTACAATAAAGCGATCTGTTACCTTTAAGCATAGTGAATGATTCTTCGAGTGGCTGATAAATAAAAATTAAACCCATTTCATTTAAAACAACAGATGTATAAAAAAGGTTTATTTTTTTTCTTCTTCTTTTTTTTATAAAATAGTTATGCGCTCTTTTTAAATGTAATTTTAAATTTGATGTTCGATTGTTACATAGTAATTCAGTACCCTTTTCTGTTTCCTATATAATTTTTCGAAGTTCTTAAATATTTCGATTTAATAGTTTTTTTCTGAAAGCTTCATAATCAGCATCATTTTTTTTTAAATAGCATCACTAATTCCAGTGTTTAGTGCAGCTTATGAAGAATCATCCTGCATTTTTTCGAAAATTGCACTCATTTTATTACGTTAATTTGTATACAAAGACAATGAGACAGATTTTGTCTTTTCGATTTATAGCCCTAATTTTTTTTAAAACCAATTTCATGAAAAAAAATTAAGATTTATTTTAAAAAAGAAAACCGACATGAAATTACTTCACGTTAACAAAAAATTACTCCCATTCTAAATTACCAGCGTTTGGCAAATTCTCGAGAAATATAGCCGACATCGTCCAGTTCAGTTCAGTCTTGGGAACTTATTTTTTGACGCCAAATTTGTCGATCCATCGCCAACAGTTGCCAACCCTGGCGACTTTTGACATTAAGGTCCGACAAACGCCGTTACTGGCAACCCTTTAAGTAAGTAATGGCTTAAAAACGCGTTTTCTTCTGCTTTTCGGAATGATAATTCATCAGACCACCAGAACCAACATTAACACCAGAAGTGTTAATACTTAACAGCACTCTAATAAAACTACATTGATTGAATTCCAAACCGTTCACTTTTGACTTGAGATATCTGACTTGATTTTTCTTGTTTTCCTACTCAGTGTGAAAAGTTTTGCTTTTCGATTCTTTCGATTAACGGAATACAGTCGCTGCAAGCCATGAAAGACGTTTCTGACTATTTATTTCTCTTAAGCCCGTGTGTATGGATTTCAAAGGGAAGAAGTAACTCTCAAAAAGTTCAACTTTGTTTTTGAAAGTTCTCCGACAAAATTGCATTCATGCACATCATTGCATTCGCTGTCACGAAATGTTCACCTATTGGACTTTTGCGAAGCATAAAACTTGTAACATTTCTTTATCCAATAAAGTCAATTTTGTTCTTGTATTGGCAATATATATTTTTTATTATACGTCTTCCGAACCCAGGAGGGAATTGTGACACACCCTGTATAAACTGTTGAATAATAGAACTCGGTTTTCTTAAAAAGTAAAAAAAGAAACCGTACTTGTTTAAGCATTTTCTCGTTAGCCTAATTCTTTCATTCTTTATTTTATTTGTAACAAGTTCTTCAAAAAGCAACACGCATTTGCGAACGAATCCAGACACAGTTAACACGTTTTAACCGCCATAAAATTGTCAACCCCAGCTCGTTCATCGTGTTTAATCAGGTAGAGATGCCGACGATCTCGTCTCGAGTCATCCTTACGTCACACTCAGACATTGTTTTGATTCCGATATGCGTGTCTTCGAATCTGTTCCTTTTATTTTCGGGGAGTTTATTTAACTCTTTTCCTTTTCCCTTTTGGCATCCCATCGATCAGCGCAGAGGCCATCACGTACGCACAAGGACGCTGCTGATGTAGAATTTCCGTGTTTTTGCAAAATAAAAGGAGACAAAAAATAAAAATTAGGTGAAGGGGAATTAATGGGGTTAGAAAAACAGAAAACTATGTAGAACCAAGGGCATACATACGTACAATAAATTTCGATGGACATCTCATTAAGACGGACCCAATTAATTTAAAGGAATGGTAAGACAAACTGGATGATTGCAATGGGTAGGGGGAAAGGAGACTGTTCGAGACGTACAACTTCACTGTGAGTCTCAGTCCATAGTGGAAACGGTGAAGAAGCATTATTAAATTATTCGTGTGCTAACCACCATGGCCCGTGGATAAGGCACTGTAGACGTCTGAGGGTCCTGGTTTCGAGCCTTTCGCGCGGCGGTCGATCTCGCGGTCTAGAGTTTCGGTCGATTTTCTACTAATGTAACGTGATTACGCGTTGGAACCGCCTTAAAAAGTCCTCACACCAAGGCACCTCCCCCACCACCGGCAGATGATTTTTGTGTAGGTTTGCCATTTTGCAAAACGGATAAATACTTCCTACGGACAGAAAAAAATTGCTCGTAATGATTGCGAAATTTCGATTTTTACACGCTTTGCCTTTTATTTCTTTACTATATTGCAGCAAAAGTTAAGAAAAGGACATATTTTACCCCTTTCCTTCTCCGCTCCCCTCATAATCACGGGCTAAGCTTTCTAACACTGTTTTTCGTGGCCGTGAAATTTCAGGGCAATGGTTTTTAAAATGGATGCTCCCGAAAGACGAGAGCCTTTCAATTCGTACGCACGGATTTTTTTTAATGGCTCCTTTTAAACAACGGATGTCAATAGCAGACTATTTTTAACTTCATTCGGAGACAGTTTATTTTTAAGTAGAGGGTAACAGGTACTCACATATTCGTATTGGTGATAGGCATTGTGGCATCATAAGTCATTTTGTTTTACTCGGGTTCAAAGAAAACTAGAAATATTTATTTCTTTTACAGAGTTAAGATTCATAAAATTTTCCCTTGAGTGTTTAAAACATTTAATTTTAAGAATTTCCGTTTTACTACAAAGCAATCATAAGCCCGTCACAATAACCCCGAATGTCGGCTTTCCCTAGAAATTTTAAGCTGTTTTTTTTCAATTTCGCGCTCAAAAGATGTCCAAAGCCTTAAAATGAATACATATAGTGTGCACGCCCTTATTTCTATACAATTTTCTAATAAAAAACATGGGCACTTTTATGCCCGTTTTCTGGGAAATAATGCGACCTTCAAGGGGTTAATAAACACTCCTGAATTCAATTGGATCCCATAAATCGAAATCAGGACACAGATCTGACACAAGCGTTGCATTTATCAATTCGTTGTAATTTCTCTCTCTTTATTATATCTGAAAATTAAATTGAAATTTGAAATACTTTCGTGTTTTAAGTATGAACTATTCTGAAAGCGCATCACAATCTACACTTTGTCCCTATTTATCTTCCTTGTTCCTTTAAGTTGGAAACCGTATCATGATTCATGAGGGTGCAGTATTCTTCTCCCTTGTTCCATAAAACACATCTTTGGAATCGAAATCTATCTTAAAATCGCCTACTGAAACTGTTTTACAATCTTCGCCAAGCCTATACCAACTCTACTTCACCATTTTAAATAATGTTTGGAATGGGCATCCTAATCCACGAGCGTGCCGTGTTTGTCTTTTTTGTTCCATAAAACACATATTCGGGATTGAAAGCTATATTACAATCGCCTACTAACACTATTTTACAGTCTTCGACAGGCATATTTTATCTATACTTTCCAAGTTTCTAGCCAAATTCGGAAGATATAGCCAAGCTCGGTTTCGGAGTTATCCTTTGGCATCGAACTTGGCGATTCGTTATCAAAAATGGCAAACCTTGTGCGACTTTCAAGATTTCAATCCCCCCCACACACACACACACCTCTGCGTTATCTGGCAATCACCTTTCAAAAGATCTTCACGGTGACAGTTCATGTCTACAAAACCTGTCTACAAATCATGTCGACAAAGTCACGTAGACAAAAATCTCGGAATGAACAAAAAAGCACCCTAGCGCTAAAAAAAAAGTAATAACATTTTAATTTTAAGGTAACTTTAGCAGAGAACTAGAAACAACACAAACAGGAAGCGAAATGATCTCTCATATTTCTGCTGTTTTTCTCTTTCACCTGTTACCTGAGAAACGGAAATGAGTTCAAAAAGTTTAAAAAAATAATATCCAGAAATTTTTACTACCGCATGCACATATTTATTTCACCGATGATGGAGCTTGGCAGGAAAGAAGACTTTTTCTTTAAAAGCGACACTCGGGCAAAGAAGTTATTGCGCTTTGAAAACAACAGTTGTTTTGAAATTCGTTAGTTGAATGAAATAACCGTAGCAACGTCTGAAGTTTTGTTCACGAAAGTCAATAAGTTAATCCCAAGTTTTACGAAAACTTTCTTAAAAATATCGTTGCAACATTATTGTGAGTGTTTTATGAAAATTGTCGGATAGGTTCGCTTCACCGAGAAATTTTCAGGAAATAAAAATAAAGACACAGCAAAAGTATTTAAATGCAAATTGAAAATTTTCAAAAAAGTAAATTAAAATCTGAAACAGTTTCATATTTTAAATAAAGTGCTATGTATTAAAAGCGTATCGTAATCCATGTGTCGTTCCTATTTTTCTTCCTTGTTCCATTCAGTGGGAAAAGGTATCATGATTCATGAGTGTGCCGTATTTTTCTTCCCCGTTGCATAAAACACTTCTTCGGAATCGTAATCTATATTAGAATCCTCTACTAAAACTATTTTACAATCATCGCCAATCCTATTCTAACTATACTTCTCTCTTGTATTAAACTGTTTCTAGCCAAATTTGCAAGATATCGCCAAGCTCGGTTCAGTTCTGAGGACTTATTTTTTGACAGCAAGCGATGAATCATCAACAATAGCAAACCTTGGCGAATTTATTCCCCCCCCCCCCGGAGCTATGCATTCTTTCGACACGTTGGAAAAGTGCCTCGCCGTGACAAATGGTGCTGACAATTTCTGTCGATGTTAAGAAGCATGATTGGGTTTAATAACACTCAAATGCTAAAAATTCTAAACTTGAAAAATTGTATTAAGAGAAAATGTGTAATTTATTGGAGGCTGAAGTGTGAAGGCCCGGCGTTCGGCCCTGTCGCGCGGCTGTAGATCTAACGATCTGGAATTTGAGTCGGTTTTTTCCCCGATGTTACGTGAACACGCGTTAGAATACCTTAAAAAGTTCAGCGACCAAGGCATCCCCCCCCCCGTTGACAGATAATCTTCATGCATTTGCCATATTGCGTCTGTTTGAGCATCGAAATTGGAATCTTCCAGACCCACAGACAGTGAGAGTTTTTTTACAATAGGCACCAGAACCCAATGCAACCACTGTCTTTTGAAAAAGTCGTCAGCATAAATAGGCAATCATAAATCTTTAGCGTTCAATGCAGACGAAATTTGGGTCCATTTTGCGGCCCCTTCACGAAAATGCAATCGATTAAAACGGAACTTCATTCGCTTTTTATACTACATTTTAATTTGTTTTATCAATTATTTTAAACAAAAATGTCGCTTTTATTAAAAATTGGTATGAAAATTCACAAAAATAATTGTTGAAATACACAAAATTAAGTATTTAAATTCACAAAAATAAGCAATTTTCACAAAAATGGGACCCTGGGAAAAAAAATTCCCGGATCGACCCCTGATCTGTGGGATATAATTTAGCGTTTGTGTTATGGTAAGCCTTCACGAGAGGAGCATCTGCCTAGGGTGGCGGCTGTCTTGGGCGGAGGACTTTTTAAGGGGGTTCTAACGCGTACTCATGGGATATATTTTAGAAATGGTCTCCAAGGAACAGTATCTAAAACAGGAAGAGACTGTTTTCTAATGTTTTCTCCGAAGTGACTATGTGTAAACTATTAGAGCGAGTAGAACTAGGAGACAAAACGGTTGGAATATGAAGAGATTTACAAACATCCATTTGAGATCATAAAATAACACTCACTATATACAACCACTGCGTGCAATACACACTTCGATATCTTAACATATGAAGAAAGTGTACATCGCCCAATCGAAACCATTCTTTTGTTAAAAGAAATTATTCAGCTTATATACATATATATATATATGGTCATCAAGCCCGGTCTGACTTCCGCTTTCTTCAGGCAGTTCGTTAAATGTATGTGTCATTTAAGTTCTCTCGGCATGACCATTAAAACACACCCTAGTACACAAATAAAACTTGGAACACGTTCAGATTTTTATGTTTGGCTTTTCCACTCTCTGCTTTTTTCTCTCTCAGTCGTAGTAATAAATCTTATGATTAGCTAAAAAGGAGATTCTTTAAGATTCGGAACTTGATATTCCAGCCGTTTTCCTTTGTGTTTATTTTGTTTTCATTTTGTTTATTTTATTTATTTTTCTTGGGGGAGGGGGAATATGATGCATCAAAGTCGAGCGCGAAATACGCGGTAGTTTTATTTATTTATTCTATTTTTCATGTTTTATGCATGTTCATGCAAGATTCATACAGAAGAAGATTATGATTATTGCGTCTTCCCCAGCTTTTCATTATTCCCGTTTTAAAAATATTAATCCTTACATGGTTGTACTATACACGAACGTATATAAAGGGGAGGGGTGGTTAGGGAGATCTGGACACCCCCCCCCACTTTAGTCTACGCAAAAACGCTCATTTGGGCTGCATATCCCACCTTTGGCATACGTACCTCAAAATAGCATACGATAAAAATATTTTTGAATTTCATAAAGATTTTCAATTTTTTTTATTTTTAAAAATTTATATTAATTTTGTAAACTCTAATGAGTAACTAAGCAAATTGACTCGTAAGAATAATGTGTTATCTAATTGAAATTTTTTAGAAAGTACTTATTTATAATAAAATTTAGTGTCAATCAAATTCTGTAGTAAGGATTGACCCCCTCCCCCCCACGGTAATGTCCGGTCCCCCCATAGGTAGCCCTGCCATGTGCAAGCTATAAATATATCTCCTTTATTGAGCATACTCCTTGAAAGAGATTTTAAAAAGTGATTCATCGGAAAAATAAACGCACTGATGTGATGCTATCATTTGCAGCAAAATAATGGATGGATAAAAAGCTAGCTTTTTCACATAATTTATTAAAGGGTGCGTTATGCTATTTCATTTGTGACATAAAATGCGTTTGCGAATTGAATTAAATTCACAAATGCATTTGTGAATTGAATTAAAATGCTATTAATTCAAAATTTTGGCCACATTATATATACTGCTCTTTCTTAGTTAAATGCTAACGATGTATATATTCATATCGTATCATAAAATATTTTTTTAAGTAATTTCGTTCCTATCAACTGTATTCAGCGGAATTCCCCCAACTTAAATCAATGTACTCAATTGGCGAGAATTCTGAAGTTAGATCGCTTGAAATCCCTTAATAACTGCATTATTTCTTCACGGATCATTAAAATTTAACGCTGTATTCTAATAAAACCTTTGCACTTGTTTTCAAAAATCTATTTCCTTAAGCTCTCAATAAATTGCGCCAAGCCGAAAACTGTGCAAACCGCTAGAACTCACTTACTCAAAATCCACATTTCAGCCATTTTATTTTTTCGCCAAACCTAAAAAATTTACACATTAGCCTCGGAAATCTTCAATTCTTATTGTTTTGCGTGTAAAGCATTACATTCCTGCTCTGATTTCCCATGCACACGATATTATAATTTAAAAAAAAAATAATCTTACGAATATAAACTAACAAAAAAGAATCATTATTATTCTTTTATTTTTACTTTGAGAATTTAAAACATTTTATTCGGCAAAATCGCCACACATGGCAACCACGATCCTTATTTCACACTTTTTTCACTACAGGGGTTACAATTACGGAAAGCTTTTTGCGTGAAGAGCATAAAAAATCTC
Organism: Cheiracanthium punctorium; assembly: GCA_038373885.1. Classification (NCBI taxonomy): domain Eukaryota; kingdom Metazoa; phylum Arthropoda; class Arachnida; order Araneae; family Cheiracanthiidae; genus Cheiracanthium; species Cheiracanthium punctorium. The sequence goes on from JAWZYV010000181.1 coordinate 20,075, forward strand.
TTAAATTCCGGGAACGGGTGGACTTTCAAAGTTTTAAAGTGGACTACGATTTATTCTATATTATTTTACATATCTGTGCTAAATTTCAGGCCGATAGGTTCATTTTTGTGGATTTGTATACGAACGACATTTTATTCGGCAAAATCGCCACACATGGCAACCACGATCCTTATTTTACACTTTTTTCACTACAGGGGTTACAATTACGGAAAGATTTTTGCGTGAAGAGCATAAAAAATCTCTTAAATTCCGGGAACGGGTGGACTTTCAAAGTTTTAAAGTGGACTATGATTTATTCTATATTATTTTACATATCTGTGCTAAATTTCAGGCCGATAGGTCCATTTTTGTGGATTTGTATACGAATCAAATCCACAAACAAACAAACAGAATTTCATTTTTATTTATAAGATACGGGGATCGTAATACAAATTTATCGAGTGTCCCGTTTTGAAAAATGACAAGAGGAATTTTATTTTCAGCGTCGCGTTTTTTCGTACCTTATTTTGAACATTTCTTTCAACGGAC
>JAWZYV010000182.1:0-20007 GCA_038373885.1 Cheiracanthium punctorium
TCTATTCAAAATGTAAACAAAACAAAATTATTAAAAACAGCAAAGCAATAGTAATAATCATGCTTCAAAATTAGAAAATTTTCTAAAGTAATTGTAGCAAGATTCAGCACAAAACTGTAAACATTTAATAAAAATGACAGCTATAAAATTTTAAATAAAGATATAACTTATAAGTTAATACTAATTAATAAAATTTTAAAAAATTAGGTATTTTCCCAATTTGCTTGTATGCACTTTAATGAAATCCTAAATTAAATTTTATGTTAGCATCTAACATTACCTCAATAAAATATTAATTTATAAAAATTTATGCTCAAAGATCTTTCCTTCTTGGGTTCAAAGATGTTTTCAGACATCTTTGTCTGAAAACACAAGGCATTTCATAAATACCTATATTTCATACATTACTGGTGGCATATTAAAAGAGAATAGATACATTTTTATATCTGATCCCCACTAATTTAATTTACAAAGCGGAATTACAATAGCAAAATATAGTAAATTCCAGGGCTATAGAATCACAAGGGCTGGGTCAATCATCTGCGAGAAGTGAAGACAGGAGGGATAACTGATGACGTAGTATGGTTCCCGCGTGCGAGGGAGAAGTCGTGGAATAATGTTTTCTCAATGACTTTTATTAGATTTTTCTCACTTAAAATGTTATCAATGGCATTGAAGATTTAGGGTGATACATTTTTAGGAAAAATTAAAACAGTTGCTTCTGTGAATCCCTTTCTATTAATAATATATAATATACATAGACTCTCAAAAAGATATTGAAGTAGTAGAAGTCAGATTTTCTGTTTTGAGATAAAGTAATGAATATAGGATTGTTTTCTAAAAAAAAAAAGAAAGAAATATTCGAAATAAAACATGATACACCAACTTCATGATACACCAACTACCTACCAGAAAAAGATAGGCAGTTTGGCTTGAACTTAAATACGTTTCTTAAGAGAATGTACACATAGATAATAAAACAATTTACAGTAAACTTTAAAATGTACCCGTTCTTAAGAACAGAAGCACAACCATACAAAAAATAAACATGGAGGGAAATTGAAAATAAGATTTATCTGAAATTAAATGTTAAAAAATATACAGTAAAACCCATTTAAAAAAATTCCCGCTTAAAAAGTTCTTATTTGCGGTTTCCAATTTTTTTCTGTTCTTACAATGTTAAAACAACCCGTTTAAAAAGTTTCATTCCAAACACTTTCCTGCTTAAAAAGTTTTTTTTTACACTTCTAAGTTTACATTCAGAGCGTGTTTACATGTGACTTTCGTTTTTTGTTTTGTTTTTAATTTTTTTCCCTTTCATATTATTGTTTGAAAAATCAATTTTTAGGACTGAAAAACTATGGCATTGGCCAGTGAAATGCTAACAGTGCATGAAATTCATGAGGTTACGGAAAATTAAGAAATGGGCTAAACTGAATAAGAGGTTGCAGAAATTCTTAGTTTTTCGGTTGCTGTAATAGGACTAGAAACTTTTCACCGTCTTATTAAAAGCGTTGAAGATGATAATTTTTTTTAAACGTAAGACCAATTGAAGATTGCCGATAAAAACACTAAAACTAAACTTTTTTTTTCACCTGTAAAATCGATTTCAATAATGCTTAAAGCTAATATTTTTAAAAAGATTTAATGTGAAATAGTTAATTTTATTGTTTTACTTCATTAACTAATTTTTAAGGGTGCCAAACAATTTATATAAGTACTTTCTATAACATTTTAATAAAATAAAAAGATATCGTTTAGATTCCTTAATTTTCTGCTCTCTTTATCCAGGATGCATACTTTCCTTTTTAATTTTCCAATTTCAGATGTTTTATTTTTTTTAATACAGAAGGGTTCTTTTTAATTTCTGTGCCATGATTTTAAATGAACAACGATTTTCCTTCTTGCACTCTCTAATTCAATTTTTAAACTGCTGAGTTATTCTTCCAGTGCATCACAGTTTTTACAACTGTCTGTCGTTGAACTTTCATTCAAGTTTACATCACCTTCATTTATTGTATCTTCTGATCCTATTTTCTTAAGACTTAAATTACTTAGTCTACTGAAAGCATCTTCCAAAACGTTCCTTTTTTTTTTTTTTTTTTTTTTTTGCCCTTTCAGATTTAGAAGCTGTTTTTTCTTCCAATTTAAAAGAAGGTAAATTAACAGTAGGAATAGCAGTATCTTTTAATATTTTTCTTATAGGCAAACCTAAAAGTTTGTTTTGTAAGTCATCAATATAATAGCTTTCTTCGAAGTGTTCGCTGCGCATTCGAGCATTTTTGGGGTTAACATTGCCTTTTCTTTTACATCTGCGGACCCATTCATTTTGCAATTCCAAGTTTTGTGGAAACCGATGAAATAAAACTATCTATTCTGTATTACGATACGTATTACAAGTCACAACAGCACAAGATGGCATTTCTAAAAGTGCATTTAATGCTAGTAAAATTAAGAAATTAATTATTGGTGAATCAATAATACGCAAAAATGAAAAGATGCGTTTTGTAAATGCAGTAGAAAGTTCTTTTTCTCTTATCTCCCATCCGGAGGGAACCAGGTGACGTCACGAGCATCCTTCGTGGGGTGGTCAGTTGCTTCAAAGCGGCAAGCTATCCCTTAAACGGATGACCCAGCCCTTGTAATTCTATAGCCCTGGTAAATTCAGTAACTACTTCCAGAACTGAAAATTTTCATACTTTGTTTTATGAATTTTTAAGCTTTTTGTAACAAAGCACTTCTAAAGGGCCATCTTTCTGAAGTTCAAATACAGGACACTCACGTAAGGCCATGTGTGTTTGTTAAAATTTATGAAAAAAATACAGTGATTAAATTTTGATTAAATTTGTAGTGCAAATCTATATTCCGTAGATTATAACATAGCCAATCACGCAGACACATATTTACTTGCACAGATTGCTTTTTTTTTTTTTTGTGATTCTCTGAAAAAAAAATTGAATTGGGTTTCCCAGAAAACTGAAAATTTCAACATAGAATGGCTATATTTTGGCGTTGATCCCAGGGATAAAAATACAACGAAACCTCAAAATGTGGGATTGTCCCGCATAATACGACACGACTGGCCACTTTAGCACATCCTTTAAGTAAAGGTCAAAATTAACGGTCGCCACTCGCCGACTATCTTTGAAAGTGGAGACTGTAAATTTATGTAAATGTATGGAGACTAAATTTATGTAAATGTGTGGAGACTGTAAATATACCAGTCGCCACAGTTTATTTCCCCACTCTCTTTCCTTTTTTTCACAAAGTTTTTATGAATTAAAAGTAAAACAGAAACGGGACGTTCAAACAGATATTGTTGACAGGAGGCAACTAAACTCCAAGATCGATTTTGGCATGGCGGGTAAAGCTGAATCATTGGTAAAGGGTATTAGTACCACTTGACCAATTAGCAAAAGTAATCTGTTCTGGAAAATGGCAAACGGGGATTACAGCAATGCTTAAGATTGAGGTTTGAAGCAGACACCCGCACTTGTTTGTTTTTGCAAAATTTCCTGCAATTTGCAGGCTTTCTTTCCGAGAACAAAAAATTTGAAGAGTGGCGAGCATTCATTTATAAATTCTTTTCTTGAGATCTATTAGTACCAAAAAAAAAAAAAAAAAAAAATATTTCAAGATTTATTCCGGCATAATAAGGTTGATGGCCAGCATAAAGTTGATGACAGCTGTCCGTTGCAGAAAATAACAATGTTCGTCATGAATAAAGACCAATGGAGTATGCAAATACAGCCGCGGGGATTTAAAAATAGGGATACTTTGTTCTTGAAAAAAGGCACTTTTGTGTACCATATAGAAAATATTCAGAACTGGTTTGGTGCAATCTCAAAATGATTAAGTTTATTCCTAAACATTCATTTCTTATAGTCTGACACATAAAAATTCAGTTCAATGGACGTCACGAAGTCGCACAATTTAACTCGCAAATAAGGCACTTCATTTCTAAATGAATCCGTAATTCTCTAATGCTTAGTAAATAATAACTATAGATAATTTGAAGTAGGAAGGCTAGATAATGATTATACTAAACAATCATTAAGAACAAAAACTTGCCAGTGTGCAAAACAGCTAGTTATAAACTATAGAAGCTGCCATTATTTATACTGACAGCTTTCACTTAAAAAGCTGAATTCTAGAATTGTGATTGTTAAATAATTATCAAATATAACATCCACATTATGGGATCGACGGTGAAGTTATTTTGAATCCTTTTCTTACCCCCAACTAAAAGTGTTATGTGCCAGAGATTGCAGTTTTTTATTGCTACATTAGGTGAAAACAAATATCCCAGAGGTGCCTCTTTTTGGGTTACGCGAATGAAAGAAAACAGATGAAATGAAAAAGCAATGACGTCACTGTGATTCTGATAAGCATCTCAATTACGAAAAAAGTAACTTATTTTTAAAAGGAAATTTTATCAGGTTTCATTAACGATGAATGTCTGATTGTGTTGCTTGGAATTTTGTGAAGCAACAGTTATACATCATGTTTAGTTAAGGGTCGTTTCAATCGATCGTATTTTTGTTATAGTATCATTTTAATAGAAAGTGTTTTGTAAAGAGGCCCGTAAAATGATCGATAATCTTGACTGCGATGATCCCTGTAACGGAAGAGGATGGCAAGTTTTAGAGTGAAAGCATGGACATACCAGGGCAAAGGGGATAAAAAAAGGGCTGCCAATTGCTGTAAGGTTGTCGGGCGCCATGCTTTTTAGAGTGAAAGTAGGGGGCACTACAGTAAAATGCTTTTGACAAGCGCAAGGTTGTAGCCAGCAAAAAGAATGAAAAGCTGAAAAGGTTGAAATTCTGAAAAAAAAAAAGTTTGAAATTTTGTACATCACCTATTTAATGTTAGGGGTAATTTTACTAACTGGGAATATTTTTGAATGGGGTCCGCATAAAAATCAAATATTTTTATTTAAATAAGATTTAATGTTCTGAAAATGTTAATCAACACTTAAAATTCTGTCCCTTATATAACTTTGTGATTTAATTGTACATGTCTAAGATCAATATTTAAGGAATAAAAGACTAGGTCGGTGTGTTTGAGACACTCTGTATATACTAGCAGGTAATATATTTTTTTTTATTTAGTAGAAGATTTAGATGTATATTTTAAGAAATCTTTCCTTATTACTTATATTAACGGCACATGTTTATTAAACTTGTATATAAGTTATGCAACATTGAAAAACATGTGAGTGGCCACTTAAAATTTCAAGCTCAGTGGCCATTGGCCACCTGCAAATTTTCTGAATTTTGACCTCTACCTTTAAGGCAATATTTTCATGTTGTAGAGGAAACTGCCAAGTCCCATGTTATGCTACAGAGGAAAGGAAATTTCACTCATAGCATGCAGTCACTGGTATTTCATCTGTTTTTATCTGGCATCTAACCATTGACACAAAATATAATTTGTCTTTTCTTAAACAGTTATCAGTATTCAGACTGCATGATATTCAGTACAACTCATTTAGCTGGTTTGATTTCGCATGGATAAAATTCTGGAACATCTCACAAAACTTAAACTGAGCACATAAAAAAATACTATTCCAGATTCTCTAGCAACATTTAAAAAAAAAAAAATCATTCTTCAAATATATTACTAATCTGAAGAGTTATACACAATTAAATATAATTTTGCAACACAAGCATAATCCTTTTATAATACAATAATAATTGCTTCAAATGCCGCAAGCACCGTCAAAATGAAATCAGTGGATAAGCATATATCATATGACCGGACCAAAGCAAAATACTCACTCGGAAATTTAATCCAGTTTTCAAGGAATATCTATCAACACCTATACGTCTTACATCTATTTCTTTTGAAACTTCGATTACCATAGCAATTTAAAATTCAGGATTTCATTACAAAAGGAATTTTTTTTTTTCCTGTTTTACGAAGATTCCGAGAGTAGGTCACACACTACATGCACTCTTTGGGAATAGAAGGACAGAAAAAAATTTGGGCTCAAAGAGATGCTCGTCCTTACTCTATTTCTATTTGTGACTACGCAATCCCAAAAATAAGATCCTGACCCAGCGCGCAAACAGCAAATGTTTCCCCCCTTCAACATTCTTATATTATTTTTAATTAGCTCATTCAGAGCAAAAACCACAAATCGTTCGTTAGCTATACATATTTTTCAATTCTCTTAAGCAAGCCAAATGAAAATAATCAAAAGCAAATAACAAAACCCGCATGAAATTACCAGGTTTCTCTTGAGATATACGATCGCAACCACACCTCCTCGTTAAACGGATGTCATTTTAATTATTTTGGTACACACAGGAAGTTGTCAAGATATAGCGCCCTCTATGTATGTGTTTGATTTTACGTCCCAATAAAAATTTCGATATCAACACTGGACAGCAGATAGATAAAACGTCAGATGGCAGATAGATGAAACAAACTGTCCTAGAAAAATGCGGAAGTATTTTTGTCTCTTGAAAGAATTCCTCACAGCTACTACCCTCTAAAAAGACTTTCTTCTTTTTATGAGAGTTTGAAAGAAAGAGGCTCTCTTTTTTTGTCTCTTTTTATGGAGGGTAGGATTCGACTGGTCCCGATTGAACAAACCACTAACAACCTGATCAAATGAAATTGATAAAACTTTAAAATAACGCAAGTAAAGGGTGCACGCAGTGGTTATTTATATTCTTTGCTTTTCAGTCTGAAAGCATATTTCGGGGAAAAAACTTTCAGCCTTTTTCAGCAGATGTTCACACACAGACCCAGACAACATATTACTAGTATACCCATACTTTAAATCTTGAGTGACTTTGATACTTAAAAATGAACTCTAACAGCTCTTGTGTATCAATTGTGTATTCTTATTTCTAATAAATTAATGGAAGCATTTCATTCATTTATAAATTTATTTATTTAAACCAGAAATATGAAAGGAACATCATGTTGAAGTATTGCAATTTATTCTAAATTTAACTCTTTTCAGAAGACATTTACATTGGATCATTTTGTGATAATTTTTCATGAAACTTTCTACACCCTCTAAAAAAAGTATTCGAGTGCAAGAAAATTTTTGTACGTCAATTTCATATTTAAAGCATGGTCCTTCATGAAAAGTGATTAATCATTACACACACAATGACAACAAACGTTTTTAGAGATCGAATTTCATTGTTTCTCTGAGTAGATGGCGCTTTTAGTCGGTTTATTTTTCTTCAGTTTCTTCTGAAAGAAACAAACTAAACGGAAACTTTTAAGGAAAAAAGGTACAAATCTTTAAATTTGGGGACAAAGTATTTTTGGGGAAGAAATGAAAAAAAGATCTATATTTGGGGACTGTCCTCGAATTTCTAGGACGTATAGTCACCTTAGGTATACATTGTTGTTGTGTCCTCGAGTAAGTCCCCAAAAATATTTTCTAGTGTCCCCAAGTTTTCCTTGGATTCGAGGACAATGCCCCATTTTCAGGACGTTTTTCAAATTGTCCCCAGAATGTAAAAATGGAACTGGGGACAATTTTTAATTATTGCATTGTTTTTCAATTAAATTACTGTTAATTATTGCATTAATTATAAATGTCCCCAGTTTTATTGAATCGGGGACATATCAGAATCGGGGACATATGTCCCCGATTCTGACTACAAAAATCTGGTCACCTTATCAATGCTTGATTTGTCCCCAAAATGTTGACTGATGACCGATGACATGTATGTTGACTGATACTTAAAAATGAACTCTAATAGCTTTTATATCTATTGTGTTTTCTTATTTCTAATAAATTAATAGAAGTATTTCATTCATTTATAAATATTTATTTAAAGAAGAAATATGAAAGGAACATCATGTTGAAATATTGCAATTTATTCAAAATTTAACTCTTGGCAGAGTATTTGTATTTTTCAGAAGACATTACTTTTTACATTGGCTCATTTTGTGATAATTTTTCACGAAACTTTGTACACCGTCTAAAAAAAGTATTCGAGTGCAAGAAAAATTCCATGCGTCAATTTTATGTTTAAAGCATGATTCTTTTTGAAAAGTGATTAATCATTAACAAAACTGAAATGGGAAATTTTGCTCATAGTCGAATACTTTAGTCGAATACAGACACACTACACACACAATGACAACATACGTTTTCAGAGATCGAATTTCGTTATTTCTCTGAGTAGAAGGCGCTTTTAGTTGTTTTATTTATTTTCATTACTTCAGTTTTTCCTGAAAGAAATAAACTAAGTGGAAACTTTCTGGGAAAAAGTCAAATCTTTAAATTTGGGGACTTTTCGTGTCCCCAAGAAGTCAAAGTATTTTTGGGGACAAAAAGAAAAAAAGATTTATATTTGGGGACTGTCCTCGAATTTCGAAGAAGACTGCCACTTTTGAGTAAATCGAGTTACTCGGACTCGGACCGCTCACGATGCCCAATTTGAGCTACTCCAGGGAGGAGATAAACAAAGTGTTCATGTTTGTTAATCTAAGGTGAGCAGATATTTGAACGTAGAATTGGGGACATAAATTTTACAATTAATGAAATAATTAACCATATTATAATTAAAAACAGTGTCGCAAAAACGCAGAAATTGGGCGTTTGGTCACCTCATCCTAACCTAAGGTGACCATACGTCCTCAATTTTTGAGGACAGTCCCCAATTTCTGTGCTTTTTTGCTATTTGTCCGCAAAATGTAAAAAAGCAATTGTGGACAATTTTTAATTATTACATTGTTTTTTTAACTATATTACTGTTAATTATTTCTTTAGTTATAAAATGTCTTCAAATTTGGGGACATGCCCTCAATCTAAACAGCTACATAAATATGGAAAAAAAAGTTACATCGAATGTTGTAGTTTATGCTTTTGCTGTCAAGGCATGCGTTCGTAAACATTGAATAGTATTCTCAATGGGTTAGTACGATTTAAAATTAATTAATATTTTTACAGATTATTAATTATAACACTATATTAACTGAAATTATATAGAATAAAACTTCTTTTCCCATTTATATAATGCAGTTTAACAGTACTAAACAATTTCATGCACCCAAAATGATTAGTTGATACAGACATAACAAATTCATCTCTATGCAAAATCACATCTATTTGTGCAGCAAGCAATTATTCTTCTCAACTTAATCGACTCGGCCCTATTTCCGCCATCTTGCTGTGTTACACGTTGTTTGCTGTAAAGTCCGTGTAATATTGCAAATAATTTGCAATGGCTAAAGCAAAGAGCGAAAAGAAAGGGAAATCTGCCCTCAGTGAAGTTGTAACAAGGGAATATACCATTCATCTGCACAAGCGTCTTCATGGCATTGGATTTAAAAAACGAGCTCCAAGGGCCATTAAAGAAATTCGAAAGTTCGCCGAAAAGCAGATGGGCACCCCTGATGTTCGAGTGGACACTCGCCTAAATAAATTCATCTGGTCTCAAGGTGTTAGAAATGTACCGTACAGAGTTCGAGTTCAACTATCCCGTAGGAGAAATGAAGACGAAGATTCCATCCATAAGCTCTACACTCTGGTAACACATGTGCCAGTCACAACCTTCAAAGGCCTGCAGACTGAAAATGTTGATGTAAGCGAGAGCTAAAGGAATGGCTTTGTAAGAAGTTAAATGCTTGGTAAACTGCCTTATGTGTTTTCTGTAGCTATCTGTAATTTCCATGCAGTAAATGCAATAAAGCATTTTACTAAGTAATCTAATGTTTATGATGTTAGTTTGTTTCATTCATTCTATATATTTGTTATTTAGTTCTAGTGTGAAAGGTTTTCCCAATGATCAGTTTTTTAAGTCTATCCGAAGGTTAGTTAAAGGAAAAAAAATTTCTAAGTGGCTATTGGGATCGTTCTATAATTTAGGAGCAAGTTTTTAAAGTTATAATGTACTAATGATGTGGTAAAAAATTGTATGTATATGTAGACCTAAAAAAAACCAATCTCATCAGAATTACATTAAAGCTTTAAATATCCGATTTTATCTTGTTCAGAAGCGCTTCTGCGTTGCTTGATTAATTTTAAAATGAGATTTTTTAATAGTTTTCTTGATCATTCTTTTTTCTTTTACGCTAGACTTTAATTAGAAAAACAAAATAGTTTGAATAGCATGTGGGCTAGTGGCACCTTCCATGCAGATAGCAACTGCCGAAAAAATTATTGTATGTTTATTGGTTGTTACTTTGATTTACAGTATGGTGGTTAAAAGGTACATGAATTAGTGATCTTCAACTGTAATCTTAGATGCTATTTGACTCAAATTCAAATTAAGGGCCACCCCATTGTTTTATTATTGTGAAAAAATATATTTTTTGTCAGACATAATTATACTATGTCATTTAAGGTTATTTCTACATTAAAAATTGTCTTATCTTGTAACTGATTACTTAAAACGGGCCAAGTTGGAGAGATTCATAACTTCAGAAGCAGAAAGGGCTTTAAAGTGTGATATCGTCGCAGAAGAATTGCAGTCCTGCAGAACATTTCATCCTTTAAAAGAAAGAAGGAATATAACGATCTGTTCTGCAGAAGAATTAAAGCGAAGTGTCCTTTATGCTATGTTTTAACAATTCACACAATATTTCTTTTTTATTTTACCATGGTCTACCAGATTTTTTACATGAGTCCGTGGAACGTGAGGGTCGAGTTGTGGAATACTGGATATAATTCTGCTCTTGGTTTCATAACCATGTGTAGTCATTCTATCTAGACATGTTTTTCAATGCTTCCATGGAATACACCCTTAAAAGAATTATTTGTATGTTAACTGCATTACAGTCGTATGTATACAAATTAATGCTGAAGATTCCCATTTTTCCCTAGCTTCCACTGGCTCCTAAATCAATTTCATCTAGGAGCCAGTATTTACCACAATCTTTAGCACATAGTTGGTAGTATCTGTTTTATTTGCTTGTACTAGTGTTAATAGAGTGGTAATAATGGATAGCATAGAGAAAATTGAAAAGAAAAATTAAGAAAATCTATTTTTAAGTGACTACTGCAAGGTGCAAGTTGATGATAATTTTAGAAATGGTTGGGAATTTGAAGCACGTATATTTATCTCCAAACACTAAAACTGAAAACAAACAAAATAGTATTCGTAGCATTTATTAACTAAATTACAGAATGTGTCATTATTTTTAAATCAAATTTGGTCATCTTGGTAGGATGCTGTCATCCCACCACAATTTTATACTTTTTAAACGTTTGTAATGTACACTATGTAAAGCCTATTTTCAATAGTTTTTTGTTCTATTGAAAAAATGGAACACAGCTAGAGAAGAATAAGAACAGATTTTGATACTCCACATGCAAAATTTTCAAAGGAAAAAAACTGCTTCTGTAGTTAACAGCTTCAAGAATGGAAAATGGACAGGATCGATTGCTGCCTTTTATAGGAGGATATAAAGGAATTGGGGTTGGGGGGGGGGAAGAGGGGGATTACAATGTTAAGTGTAATAGTCATACACTTGGGAATTTAAATTATTAATTTTTTTCTAAATCTGTCGCAATTGCTGGGCTTTGTTCTGTACCTAAAAATAAATATCTCCCTTTTAGTAAAAAATACCCTAAAAGCCTGATTATAGCTCCCCCTCAATTCTGCAACCTAAAATCGATGATTTTGAGAAGGGTGGGGGATTGGTAAAATTGGGATTAATAAAAAATTGTTTTTTTTTTTAAATATTAATTCTTTGTACAGGGATCATGTTTGCAGATTTTGCATAATTTATGCCTATTCTGTTGAATCTCGCGCAAAAAATATGCACGTAATAGTTTTGTATATGCAAAAAAAGCTGATTATTTTTTTAAAAATCGGTGCATTTTTGCAACACTGTGCAAATGGCACCTGGACCATAATTGAAGGTTTTACCATGATTCTACACAAGAATACACTTTTTATTTCATTTATTTGTTTATTGTTTCATACAATTAGTAAAATACCACGGAGGAAGTGTTGCCGCTGCATGACAGAAAGTCTGCTGTGCCGAATCCTCTGTCGGGCAGAGTTACTAATTCCTCTGTTGCACCTAATTCAGAGGGGGGGGGGATATCACAGCTGCTGCTGTCTGATTTGTTGGTGGCGTCGGAGAACTCATTGCAGTGGCTGTCGACGGAACGTTCTTTGTTTGCTTCTGCAAGGAGGGGGAGGGAGCATTTTTGAAAATGAAAATTAAAATCTTTCAACGTTGAGGAGGGGAGCATGTATAATCAGAATTTGCACCTGGGCATGAATTAATTCGTGGCCAAACAAAAGAATTTAGTCGCCAACTGGTGACTGGAGACCAGGAATCTTCAACTCTAATACAAATGTCAGCAATCTCAATTTTTTAAAATAATTAGCACACATGTGTTTTAGATCTGTGCATGTGTATTCTGTTGTTTATAAATTGAGATTAGTGCATTATCATTGGTGTACAGCTAATGAATAAGTGGTAAGTATAAAAATAATTTTAAGTGTTCACGTTTACAGTGAAATGTCTGAAGTCACCCCTGGACTATAAAAAAGTGAGTCTTACAAAGATGACTGTTTAGAGCACATATGGCAGGGTTTCGGACCCGTCCACAAACCCCAAAAAACCTGGGTGGGTTTAAAAATAAAACCCACCCAGAAATGGGTTTTATTAAAAATTATCAAAATTTTTCCTTTCTTTCATTAAATCATTTGTTATTTGACATTAAATACATATAATATTACCTACATAACTTAATGCATTATGTTAGATAAATATGAATATGCCAGTTTAATTTTTTATAATTATTTTTCCCAACATCAACATAAAGAATAATAACCTTTTTAAAAATAATACCTTGAGCCAATTCTATCTGCAATATTTGTTTTAAAATGAACAGGTGTAGAATGCAGGCAGGGCTAACTTAATCTCTTTAATAAGTAAGTTATTAAATATGAATAAAATATGTAATTATCAGTATAGTGACAAGGGAAAAAACTCCTTTCCAAGATAAGGGAATAATGGCACATGTCTCTCTCTTACAGCTTACAAGCATGCATCTCAAGAATGAATTCAGGTTCAGGAAACCATCCTGTATTCTATTAGTTGCTGCATTATTTTAGTACTGAGAAATATAAATCTGATTCATTATACATTGTTTATGTGGGATTTAATGTCAGACATTAATTCTAGATTTTTTAAAGTATAAAGGAATATACATTCAAAGCAAAAATGAATAACTATAAAGAAAATTATTAAATAGTAGTTCTGCAGTAAGGGTGGAATTCTCCGCCGGTGGTTTCCGAAATCGTCGGTGGTTAGCTGCCGACTGGGCAGAACCAGTTGTTTGGTTACCGACTGCGCTTACGATTCTGGAGGCCATCGGGAGGTCTTTTAGCCAATCACATGAACCCCTTGATGCTCCTCCCTAAAACTCCACCTCAAGGCGGGGCAGAGTTAACGACTGCCAAAAATTAGCGACGAGTGGAGAATCCAGCTCTAAGTTAGCCTGCAAAGGGTTTACTGACTTATATTCTAACTAGAAAGTATAACTATGACTTAAAAAACATAAAGGTAAAAAAAATTGAAAAGTTCATAAATTTAAAAAGTTATTAACAACATATTTTTGTAAGTGAACAATAATATACTTTTATCTATGGTCATAAAATAAATTAGGAGCCTTTTATAAACGTCAGCAGAAAAAGATAGTACTGCATTAAATTTGAAGTTATTTTTATATTTTAATTAATTAAATAATTATTATTTTGTAATGAAAGTTTTCTTTTACACTAAAATTATTCTGTTTTGAAATAAAACCATAAAATTTACATGCAAAAAGTGTTATACTATAAAAAAATCTTAATAAAACCCACCCGGGTTGGGTTTTTAAAAAAAAACCCTAGGTTTTTTAAAATCCTGACATGGGCAATCCCAGGCCAGATGTGGCCCTCCACGGCTTTTGATCCGGCCCGCAGAACATATCAAAACCCTGTATGAAACCCATACAGGGATCGCGCTGACATCCGATAAAAGTGGGTCACAAAAGCCCATTCTCTTGAGAGATATGGGTTTTTGCATATGCAAAACCCATTATGTGCATACTTTTTTGCATCACAGTCAAGATAATTTGAGTAAATGACTCAGAAATCTGAGTAAACGCGAACCCTGCCCATATAAACCATTCAAAATCCCATACAAATCCCAAGTATATGGCCCGCGACTTTGTTAAAATCCTGAAGTTTGGCCCGCGACTTTCAAAGGTTGCCCATACCTGGTTTAGTGGTTTAATATTTATAAAAAGAATCAAAGAGCTAAGAAGTTGAACACAAATGTTATTTTAGTGTCACTACATTTGATTTATTTTAATTTACATAATTGAAATCTGTTATAAGAGATTCCCTTTTTAAGGCAAATATCTTTTCCCAAAGAATGTTTATTTTTCCATACATCATGTGGCTGAGCAAATAAACTTCATATTGGGTGGTGTCCCCACTTATGGCGGGGCCGCCGCGAAAGACGCTTCTCCAATATGGGCCCAGAACGCCAGTTTTGTCACGTGACCGTAAGCGATCGCTCTGGCCATCGCTGTCCTTTTAAATGATCGCTTGCTTGAGTCCCAGTTCCTTTTAATTTGTAATCAGACAAGAAATTAAATAGATGTTAGGGGGTAATTTTTTTCTCTTCCTTTTCTGTAATCACTGTGAGGGTGATTGGAAAAAAAAACTTGCCTATATCATTCATGGGAGAAATATTTTTAAGAAAAAAAATAGGGATACATCAGTTTAAATGAAAAATAATGTAATGAGTTCTTTCCGCATAGTAATAATAATAAGAACAATAAATATTACACAACTTGATTCATTCAAATTGGTGTGCTATAAAAATATGTTCCAATTATATATGCTTATGATATGATAAAGTAACTATATGATAAAGAAAATACTTCACTTTTGCATTTTTTATATCTAAGAGATATTTTAATTCATATTTTTAACAATCTTAATTTTAAATACTATTTGCAAAATTTTCGTTCTTATTGTGCTAAAGCATTTCGAGAAAATTTCTATATTACGACAAAATACTATCACAACACAGAATTTCAGAATATTGAGCATGATTTAGCTCTGAAACTAATTATGTTACTAACAATAAACGAATTATTTACTGATTGCTCCAATTGAAAGCATTAAACTTATGTAAAAATACTTAGATTAAATTATCTTTTCAAGCAGAATATTTACAGAAATTGCTCATATTTTAAAACACTTCCTATGTAGCACTTTTGAAACGTATGTACACAATAAGCTCTTCATTTTTTTTAAAGTATTGTAATATCTAAGATAGTTATTTAATTCATATTTTAGCAATCATAATTTTCAATTTTACAAAATTTGGTTTTCAAAGTACTAAAACACTTCGAGAAAATTTCTATATTACGACAAAATACTATTACAACATTGAATTTAAAAATATTGAGCATGATTTAGCTCTGAAATTATTTAGTTACTACAATGATTTACTTACTGATTGCTCCACTTAAAGCATTAAACTTAAATAAAAAGTACATATATTAAACTATCTTTTAAAACAGAATATTTACAGAAATCGCTCAAATTTTAAAACACTTCCTATGCAGCAATTCTGAAACGAATTTACATGATAAGTTCTTTATTCTTGAGCATAGTAGTATCAAATATATTTAAAAAGGGCATTGACATTTAAGACCTTAAAATATTAAATTAATTATTAGAAAGAAAAATTCCCTTACTATGTTTCACACATTGTTGATAAAAATAATCTGGATGACTTAATATAAATCTTAGAAAACTCTATAAACAAAATTTATGTACATAATACTGATATAAAAACATCAAATGATAAATTTCATTTACATAAGCTGTTGGCATTTGATGAAAGAATTGCTAGCTTTCTTTTTCTATTTTATTATATGATGCTGCTTTCTAAAGTTTGAATAATTGTTCAAAAAATATGGAATACATTTCACCCCCAAATCAATCTATGGCCTTTTACAAATATTGCAGCAACCGTTCATCACATCAAATTCATCCAGTTTCTTAGTGATGAAAATTTTCAAAATATTCTTAATGTTTTTATTTCTTTTTTGATGAAGTAAATTTTCATTGCTTTCTTGTAAGAGTGCTTTAAATATTTTAAAGCAAACAACCAATATTTTTACCATATCTGAATGAGGATATGTTAAATTTCCTCTGTCAACAAACATAAAAAAAATTCTGTATCTTGATTTTCTTCAAATAGCTTTTTTTTTGTGTGTGTGTGGATATGGATTTGGAACACAATATACACTGCAGTTGTTATTTAACTTTAAATACTGCATATCCACAAATAAGTATGAATAATGGTATATTATTCTCTTCGGAGAAAGAGAAAAAATCTATACCTTTAAAATCAATCTATATCCAAATCTCATTCCTCTGTCTCTTCATGAAAGTCATAAAGGAAATTTGTTATAGAAAAATTTCCAAACTGAGAAGAATGTAGTTCGATTCAGCTTTTAACACGTAGTTTTTTTTTTTTTTCTGATCTTAGTACCTGCTGTATGTGACATTATAATTTGCACCATTAAGTTGTCGGTACTGTCCAAATTCCCCATTCTAGTGGGTCAGTTTGGTATTTCCCAGTTAAAACATATTTATATTTCTATTCATTGAGTTGATGTAGTATTATCTGTTTTATAACTTTAGTTGTGTTCATAAGAGAAAAAAAAAAATGTTTTATAATATAATTTCCACTTTTCCGGTGTTTGTTATTAAACTTTAATTTATGCCATGCTTCGAGCCATTTAACACAATTATCCAAGAATGATAATCGACTAGTTGGGGAAAATGTTATGGTATCGTTATCCAGCTGCTCTCTGCCTTTATATAAATTCTTTATATTCATAATTTTCCACCATTTATTTATTATTTCAAAAAAAGTTAATAGTTCCATGAAAACATTTAATTCTGCATGGACAAGAAACAGGTTCCAAACCGGAGAATTTCTCCCCAACCCGGAGAGAAGGGTGTAGATCCAGATCGCTTAGCATGACGTCATCGAGCAGTAAATGGTAAGGTTCCGGGCCCATAGACGAGAAACCTGTATCGCGGCGGCCCCGGTTATGGCCACCTTAAGCATTTTTTAAGATTCAAGAATTTTTTTCAGTACTAAAAAACTATTGAAAGATTTTGAAAATAATAGACAGCATACATTGAAGAGTGTAAAATAATTCTACACTATCAAAGTTATTTTTGTAGACATACTTCATTTTATATAATTTATTAAATTTTTTTTTAACATTTTCCCCATTTACGGCCACTTTTTCCCAGTTATGGCCACTTCAAGAAATTTGTAAATAAAGTGAAAAAAAGTAAAATAATTTATGAAAAACACATAAAATATAATATTTACTTTCGAATTGAATTTAATGAAACAATCTTATACAAATTTAAATGTTTTTAGCACTTTTTTTTTCTTTATGTAAAATTATCAATTTACATAAAACTGAATGATCAACATGTATAAAATTGAATGATTAACATATATGAAATTAGATTTTTTCAAAGACATCAAGAGTGCCAGGAAACATAGTCTGCAGAACACGTCCTTTTTGAATGAGTTGTGGTTCCGGTAATTTTCCGATAACATCCACTATGTTGATTGTTGAAACGTCATTTTCGATATAAGTGAAACACATTTTTTCCAAATTTACACATTTTAAACACGTTATCTCAAATTCTTCAGAGGAAAGGACTTTTAAAATTGTTGCAACATAACGATATGTAGTAGGCAACATGTAATAATGAGACATTTTAATTACACATAGTTTTTATATGGGGTATAATAATACATACAATATATTAGGTAAAATTTATGAAGAGCATGTTGTAAAAACTGAACGTTGGGAAAAAAATATTTTTTTATAGTTTTTTTAATTTAATTTTATTTTAAAGCTGCATTTGGCATATCTTCATCTACAGTGTAACAATACTTAAAACAACTTTAATATGTTTATTTATTTATTTTTTTTAACCTATAGGCTTCTGTTTAAAACCAAATTTTTTAAACTGTTTTTTTTTTAAACACAAATTTTCTCATTTTATTTATAATGTCTAAAATAAATAAACAATACAATAACTAAATATATTTTTATATATTTACTAAATATCAAGTTTTTTTAAAAAGTTTTTATCAAACATAATTTAAATATTATATGTCAGTATTGTTCTTACTGAATAGCTACTATTAAATTTTAACCCCAATATTGACCTTTAAATATTAATACCATTATAAAAGCATGAATCTACTTGTTACAAATAAATAAATCATATAAACAAGTAGTGGCCATAACTGGAGAAACTGTTCTGAAATAGACACCAGTTATGACCACCCTGTTTAATTCTAAAATTTAAAATTTTTCATTTATTATAATTGAAAATAGTGAAAGAAAATAGTTTTAACTTAACCTATAAATGTTGAAAAAACATCCAGATATTCCTAGATTCTGTGGGTTGAAGCTGATAAATATGTAGATGTTGCTTAAGCAAAATGCTAAGAACTTCTTTTCACACTGCATACCAACAAAAAAAAAAAAAAAAAAATTAAGATGCCTTCTTGTTCTGTGTTATTGCCAGCTAATCACAGCCTACTTACAGTGTAATGTTTGTAGCCTGTTGTAACCTACAATTTGATTGGCTAACTTGTGTCAAAGCTTAGAAAAATAATAAAATTTGTGAAAGTGGCCATAACTGGGAAACTACCCTTCACATTTTGTGTTAAACAGATTTTAAAAAGTTCATTTAGGATGCTAAGATTTTTCTAGAAAAACAAATAGTAATTTGGCAAAGAGTAGAATACAATAATTAGGCCATCTTGGCCAACTGGTTTCTTTCCAAACACAAAAAAATGGAAAACCTGTTCATCGAGGGATTCAGTACAAATCTAAAAGAATATCACTGCCAATTTGATGCCGATTGTTCGAGACCTTAGATAGGAAAAGTAAAATTAATCAGTTAATAAAGAATCAAAAACATTTAATTTATTGTTTTAGGAACAGTTTAATAAAAGTTACTACCGCATTTAGGTTTTAAAAAAGTGTGCTTCTCTCAAATTTTTTTTTCTCCGTGGGCTACACTAGTGCTTTTGGGTATTTTATTATGTTAGATAACATAATAAACTTTGTAAAAAGTAAAATAAAATCTTGCAAAATTATCACACTTACTGACTTTTAAGTGCTTTTACAGCTCTAGACTAAATGGGGAGAAAAATATAATTTGAAAGTGTATAATTTTTTTTCACTGTATCTGCTTTTTTTGTTTTTAATACCTGATATCGCGGAATGGGTCCTTTGACCCAAAACTTCCCACGAGTCTGTAATCTGAAGTTCAAATTAAATAAATGTCATTATCATTCATAAAATGAATGGTAATGACATAATAAATGGTATAATAGCATACCATTATGTCATTTTCATTGCAACATGAATTCTACAAGTCGGGGCAATTTGGCCCATACCGCAGTTGTAGGCTATTTCAAGTGACGTGGTTTTAATAAGAATTATAGCAACAATATTGTGCTTTTAATGTAATATTAAACTTAATACGAATGTTAAGAGTGAACTAATATCATTCATTACCGTTGAAATATAACATTATTGTGCATTGCAACATAAATTCTGCAAGTTGGGTCAATTCGACCCAGCCCGTGGCTTTAGGTATATCTGAAACACCACGGTTCTAGTGTTAATTTTCTTCCTCTTAGACCTGGTTTCCATCGCCTCTATTGCTGAAGATAGGACATATTGCCTTTTTGGTAATGTCCTATCCTTATGGAATGTTAAGAGTGATGAATATCCTTATGGAATGTTAAGAGTGAACTAATATCATTCATTACCGTTGAAATATAACATTATTGTGCATTGCAACATAAATTCTGCAAGTTGGGTCAATTCGACCCAGCCCGTGGCTTTAGGTATATCTGAAACACCACGGTTCTAGTGTTAATTTTCTTCCTCTTAGACCTGGTTTCCATCACCTCTATTGCTGAAGATAGGACATA
>JAWZYV010000183.1:0-20134 GCA_038373885.1 Cheiracanthium punctorium
AAATTTTGGAATCCGAGAAAAAGCTTAGATTGTGCTCAACAATTAAAATTGGTGGAGAAAGTATTGACCTAAAAAAATTGATTGATACAGAGGTTTCAGTTCAACAAGAGAATATAGAAACCAACGCCATTCTAAATAATTTTGGGGATATATTAAATGACACAATCGATTTAATTAATTACGATGATAATGCTATTAAGGCCATTGTGTATATAGCTGGATATATATCTTTCAAGATAAAGAGAAAACTAATTTGTTCTTTTTGTATTGCACTCATTACCACTAATCAAATTATGGATATAGAAGATGATTCATTCTATGAACTTATAACAGCATTAGACAGAGGAAGCTTAACTTATCCATCTGATTTTTTAACACAGGTTGTATCTTTTTCTTTCATAATATTAAATTTGTTGACATCACCTTTAAATGAAGCAAAATTTTTAAAATCTGAAATAGGTCACAACTTATTGCTTATGAAATTAACAGAGCTTAAATTAATTAAAGATGACATTGTTAATGGTGATGATATTTGTGTGTTTGGAAAAAAGAGTATTGAGCTGGTTAAAGATGCTCTATCCAGATCTTCAAATATTTTGTTAAGTAATTACCTTAAAATAAAAAAATCAGGATTTGAAAAAAATTCAGAAAGAAAAGTAAAAAAATTTAGAGCAAATTGAGCAACAATGAGCCCCTTTGGCAAGGGTGATACCCTCACAATCTTGTGATAATACAGAACTACATATACTTTGTTTTATGGTTAAGTTCTGGGGGACTCATTAGCCTGTTCTATTATTTAGCAGAAGGAGAATAGAAATCCAGTTTAATTTATTTTAAATGTCACTATTAAAGTTATTTTCTGTAATTCTTAAAAATATTGTTAAAATTTTCTTTTGAAAATTGTTATTAATTTCATACTATATTAATTCCATATTACATTTGAAAAAAAAAATAAAAATAAGATTTACGTCTTTCGTCAGAAAGCTGAGTTTACTGAACTAAAAGTACCCTTGATTTGTTAATTTATTGAAAGACATCACAGCAAAAAATTTTGTGTTTTTTCCTGATTTGTTTCATCTTTTATGCCTTGAAGCATAATACATAAACATAAAAGTAACTATTAGTAATAACATATTTGCATTTCAATTTAAGTGTCTTAGTATTTCAATATTTGAATTTTAAGAGTTTTTCAATATAGCTATTAAAACATTATATATCTTCAAAAATATTTCTTGCATTCCTTTGTAGTATACGAATATTTTTTAATATTTTGTATGTTCTTCAATTTTTTCCCTACAGTCAAACACTTATTTATCTGTGATTAAAATGCTGAAATTTAAATTATTTGGTTCTACTCAATTAGAGTAATTTAAAAAATTCCAAATTCATCTTATAAAGTTTTGTGAAAGTTTTTCTAAGTATTTTTAAAGTGGTATATTTCGTATGAATCCCACGTATTGTTACTGTTTTACACTTATATTTGATCCTTAGTAAAATATAGACGCAAAATATGTATACTTAATTAAAACTTAATAGACGCAATATTGCATTTTGTATACATGTAATGTTCTTTCGTGGAAGTCCAGATAAACCCGCACTGGTGCTGTGACGTCATTAGCTAAGAGCGGGAGAAGTGCCATAGCCTTTTAGTTGAGGTAGCCGTGGTGAATCTCCCCGCTCACTCTGTGCACAGTGGGTTGGTTGTGCCGTGTAATTTCTTGACATTTGAATAGGGGGGATGACATTAGCTGAGCAGGGAAACCAACATTTGTATGGCTGAGTACCAAGCCGTTTTCTGTTAGTTTTCCCAGTGGAAGCTTCAGCGGAAAAGCGAAGAAAAGTTTTTCTTTTCAAGGCGGTGAAGAGGTTAAAAAGTGCAATATATATATTTAATAGTATACATAGATGTATATGTTTGTACATCTGCTCATTCACATCAAAAGCAATTTCTTATTTCAACTACTGGGAACAATTAAAATAATTTAATCAAACTAATATAACTGTTTTGTTTTAAATAAACACAACAAAATTAAAACAATATAGAATATTGTTTTTAATGTGAAATACTTACATTCTAGACGATTATTCATTTAAGTAAGTGCAGTTTTGAGTGCAGTTTTAGTGTCCAACAGATCTATCAAAAAAGACTGAATTATTAAAATTAATTCATACCTTTTCCAATGGGTCTGTTAGATTAATGCTCTTCAAATTATGCAGCAGAAATTCATGTAAGCACTGATTCATTCCTATAATTAAGAAAGAAATATATAAATAGGGGAACAATTTATTTAGTTCATCACATATCCAACAATTTTTTCACTTATAATAAGCAATAGTCTTATTCAATACAAATTAAACAGGGTTGTAAGTAGTAATCATGCAAAATGATACATTGTAAAACATTTCAAAAATATTCGATCAATTCATAAAAAAATTATAAAACAAAACTCATACACATTTAGTTATTATTTGTGATCAACTAATTATTCATTATCACGTTGAAAAACAACAAAAATACAACACTAGTTTAGGACTAATACATGCCGACATTACGGATGTACGATGTTTATTTACATTCTCAGATCGTTAGGCTTAGGCGATTTCAACTATTATCGACGAATTAATCATATTTATAGTCATTCAATTTACTTGATATTCATACAAGAGATAAAACTCACTGCACTGTAGTTGAAAAATGGAGTGAATTGCCTTATTTTTGTGTAATATTGAAGATATGAAGCAATTTATAAAACCCTATGGGACACAATTAACATGGGAACACAAGTTTGTGTTGATGCCCAAAATCACGGCTGTGTCGACAGCCTATAGCAATCCAGTTACGTCCGCAACACTACGAACTAAATATACGCTTCGTAAGAAACACACATAAGAAGCTGAAAGGAAAGAGGATACGCTTTCGTTCAAATAACTGTTATTGGACACTTTCAGTGCAATCACTTCGTGTAAAGATCACAGGTTAACTGTGTTCTTAAATACGTAGGAAATTCGACTGAACGTTCAATAAAATATTATTGAACGAAACTGTATTTCTCTTTCTGTTTTACTTATTTGTAGTGTATTTTAAATATCCACTTGTAAACTAAATAAGCAATCGTTGAACATGAGAGTAAGCGCTACTGTTTTTTCCGTTCAAATTATACGCACCTATTCTAATGCAGTATGTATCATAGCAAACAAATTAATAATGATTCGTACTAGTCTTATGTCGAATGTCCTATTTGTGTAATATTGAGATATGAAGCAATTTATAAACCCTATGGAATTAACATGGGACACATGTTTTGATGCCAAAACCGGCTGTGACGTCACACTTCGACAGCGTATTCTCATATTGTGTAGTTGGATAACAAGCCCATGTTTCTCCTCCCGAGCTTCATCCCGAGCATGGACCGGCTCCGGAGCGTGATCCATCTCTAAAAATGGACCCGGTCCGGGTCCGGATCCGGATCCGCTCCTTTCGGTCATCATTTGGATCCGGACCCGAAGTCGGTCTCGGTCCTCTCTGTCCGAACCCGCTTCCATTGATCGAGTGAAGAACATAGGCTTTCTGAGAAAGAATTACAGGGGGTGGGGGTATATAAAGAGGCACCTGTTTCACTTCCTGTGGAAAGATAGTCTAGTACAGTGGTTCCCAACAGGGGGGTCACGACCCCCAAGTGGGTCGCCATGCCTTTTCTCGGGGGTCGCCGCAGACCGATTTTGTAGGAAATGAATGGCAAAATATTTCCACGTTTCTCTGCCATGAGACACGCTTTCTCCCTTTTCTCTTTGTAAAGTAAAATTCCTTTTTTTCATTAGGGCGCTTCTATCAAATCTACAAAAACTGACGTCGTAAAGTGTATCTAGGAGTGTTAACCAATTTTGAAAACGTGTGCACTAAGGCAGAAGTATCGGAAATAGAAACTGCAGTTAATTTAAGGTGAGAAATTATTAACCACCTTGAAGCTCTTAAATCTGAAATTCAGAGATATATCCCAGAGCTCACAATGAACAAGAGGCGGCACTCGTGCGAAATCCACTTCACACATCTTTAGATGTCGCCGATCTTCCTGATGAAGCGCAGGACGAATTTTTGAATTTGCAAAATGGCTTCTCAGCACGTGATTTATACTAAGAAAAATCGTTAATTCAAAATTGGTGTGCTATGCTTCACTCATATCCGATAATTTCTAAGCTTTCGCTTCAAATGTTAGTGCCATTTGCATCCACTTACATGCGTGAAGTTGAATTTAAAATTCTTTTGTAAATCAAGACAAAAGCCAGCAATAAGTTAGATGTCCAAGATGCGTTTGGCTTTGACCAATATTCAGCCAAGGATAGCATAACTTGTCAGCCAAATACAACCTCAGTCATCCTAATAATAATCAGTACGGAATAAAAATATAATCATTTTTAAATCCCAAGATATATTTTTTTCATTATTCATATTTTTTGTCTTATTGGTCAAACATGATGGATTGAAAAAGGGGGGGGGGGGGTCGCGAACATTTTTGAAAAATCTAAAAGGGGTCGCGATTAAAAACAGGTTGGGAACCACTGGTCTAGTACTAGTTGATGCCGGGGGACGGTTGACATTCCAAAGGAGACTGAAAGGTCATTCATTATTAGTGAGATGAGATGAGAGCTTATAGGAAGAAATCTGGGGATAAATTGCTTTTGAGAATGTCGTCATTGGATGTAGGACTGGAGAAAAAATACGATATCTCTTAATTTATTGATTTGTGAGTGGAATTCAGTGTTGTTACGGGAGGTTATTTTATCATTTTAGTTAGTAGGGATGGAGTTTTTAATAGTTAGGATTAGATTTTCTCACAGTTTTTGGGGGTTGGCTGATCAGCTATAATTTGCCAGGTGTGGGGAAAAAACTTGGACTGAAAAAACGCGAACGGTAAGAACGCCCAAATGATTAATTTTTACTAAAAATTGGACATAAAATTCTTTGTTTTGTAATATGCATGAGGAATATATTTAATTGTGTTTTATGCCAAATTTCTTTTGTTTTGGCATAAAGGGGTAAACTTTCATGTTCAGTAGATCTGGGAGTGAGGGTGTGCGGAAAAAACGCGAACGGAAAAAACGCCAAACGGAAAAAACGCGAACGGTAAAAACGCCAACATGATTCATTTAACATATGAACTATAGGCGTAGCGTCGGTTGGGGGGGGGCAAAGGGGGTCACGTGTCCCCCTGTGCCCCCCCCCCCGAACAATTTCGTCAATTTTTAAAAAAATAAACATGTTTGAAATTTTAAAGAAACTTTTCTTTTCTGCTCTAAAATTTCGATATGACCCCCTCAAATGTTTCCTGTGCACCCCCAAAATTTCAGTAGGTCTGGAGCAGTGATGAGCCTTCCTTAGGAAGCTATTGTTAATAGGTTTTCCTAAGAGTGCAATACATATGAACCATAGGCGTAGGGTCGAAGAGGGGGGCACAGGGGGGGCTTGCCCCCCGAACAATTTCGTCAATTTCTTAAAAAATAAACATGTTTGAAATTTTAAAGAAACTTTTCTTTTCTGCTCTAAAATTTCGATATGACCCCCTCAAATGTTTCCTGTGCACCCCCAAAATTTCAGTAGGTCTGGAGCAGTGATGAGCCTTCCTTAGGAAGCTATTGTTAATAGGTTTTCCTAAGAATACAATACATTCGAACCATAGGCGTAGGGTCGAAGAGGGGGGCACAGGGGGGGCTGTGTCCCCCTTTCCTCCCACTTCGTCAAAAATTTTTAAACGGACATTTGTTTTAAAATTTAAAAGAAATTTCCTTTTCTGCTCTTAAATTCGACATGTGACCCCCTCAAATCTTCATGTGACCCTCCAAATTTTCAGTTGGTGTGGGAGCGGGGATAATCCTTGTCTAAAAAAGCTATTGTTATCAAGTTTTCTAAGCATATTGTACATATGAACTATCGCAATCGGGAGAGGGGGTTACAGGGGGGTGTGTCCCCTCTGTCCCCAAATCTTTTTATTTTAAACATTTGTTTGAAGGGTCGTTTTAACCGTTCCACTTAAAAATGCAAAAAGAAACTCCAGCCTGTGACTTGAGAGAATATTTGTTTTTCTTAAAAAAAAAAAAAACTACTTTTCACTTTCAGACTAGCTTAATTTAAACAAGGTTATTTTTTAAGCGATTCGTTTAAACAATTTTTCTCATTCCCAATAGGTTGTGGTTTTAAATTCTTTCTAAATACTAGGTTTTCTTTAAAATATTTATTTATTTATTTTTATTTTTAATGCAATGCAAAGTATTTTATGCAAAAATGTTTTATTCGTTGAGCGAAAGTGAATAGTATTTTCCCTTTTCTTAATAATACTCTCACAGTTTTACATCAAGTTATATTAATTGTAATAATAGATTTATTGCATCTTTTTTTTTCTTGCTGTATTTTATTCATATATGAATAGTTCAACATTTGATAAGTTATCCTTTTAAATATTTATACTTTATCGGTCTTGCGTATTTCAGCAAGTTTTTTTTCAGTTTATCTTAAAAGTTTAATAAGCTGTAAGTTTTATAAAGAAGAGAGCTTTATAAGATATAAATTTATCTAATAAAATTTTTTTAAAAATTTAATCAAGTACCTTTCACATTGTAGAATAAATAATTTTTACTAATTTCATCACAATTAGTAAAAGACTAATGTATTGGTATAGGGTTCTGGCTTACCGCACGGCCACTTTCTCCATCTGTAATGTGAATTCGGGTTAGGACCCTTCAAAAAGTCCTCCACCCAAGGCATGTCTAAATTAAGCAGTCAATCCTTGTGTAGAAGGGGCCGTGGTAGCCCATCGGTTAAGGCGTTGGACTCGTAACCGGAAGGTTGTGGGTTCGATACCGGCGTACCACTAAAGACCACCGTGTACATGCGGCGTACGTGCACGTTAAATCCGTGGTTCCGAAAGTCCTCTCGGCGGTCGCTAGCAGTTTCCGAGGGGTGCCAATATTCAGAAGTCCCCCACCTTCTGATGAGGTTCCAAATTCTGGCGGGAAATTACGGGAAGGACGTATATGTAGCTCTAAGCGACACATTCAGTGACGCGAGCTGACCTCTCCTGGTAAACAATCCTTGTGTAGATCTGCCACAAAACATAAATAACTTTCATGATAATTTACAGTGAAAGTAAAAAGTTTAATATATTTAATATTAAATAAAAATCATAATCTCTTCCAAACACTGTTATCGAGGTTGTCTTAAAAACCCTGACCTATAGAGTTTCCTTCTTTAAATGTTGATCATAGACATATAGAATAAATTACATAGTTATTTTATGGTATCAAATAAAATTTTCTGAATATTAAATGTAAATAAATAGAAACATGTATTTTTTATACAGCCCTCTTTCTTCTAAGAACGCTTACAGACATGTTTAATCAAAGTTGGTGAGGGGGCAATAAGCTTTGCTATATCAATAATAGCAAAAATATAATTATTAAAACTATTCTAACAAAACAAATTAACCATTAATTTTAATCAGTGTTATAAATAGCCAATATTTTATATTTTAAGAAATAAGTTTTAAATCATTTTTAAAAAGTTTCCTGTAAAAAGGGGTTTTTAGCATTTAGAAATGAAAATTTGTTTGAAAAGTTACAATTACACAAACATTTAATTTGAAGAGTTTATTTTAAGTTGTTTTTATTAGTTCTTGACTTATTAATACCATGACTTAATTAAAAAAAGCATTTTTAAAATAAGAGTATTCATGCTTAAAATAAATATTTAAAAAACAAAAATATGTATACATAAATATATACTGATAAATCATTCATTATTCTAATAATTTAAAATCGAAAAGCTAACAAGATGAATCAGAATGAATTATGATGAATCAAAACAAAATCTTGCACTTATAAAAAGAAAGCCAGTAAATATAAGCCATGGTTGGTAAGGAATAAACTGAAGGTCAGAATTTATTACAGAGAACGTGCATGTTAAAACGGTGTGATAGGATATTCTTTTTTAGGGTGATCTTGGTAGGTGAGAGATGGTACTTAAAATTTTCGCAAGTGCTACAATTTGTTGCGGAATGACTAGTTCTGGTCCTTGTCCTAAGAATACAAACAAATTGAACATTCAGTTTGTTAAATTAGTAATTAATTAATTAAACTTGGTAAATTAATAATTCATTAATTAAACTATTTCTCTATTTTATTATGTTCAAGAGAATTTTTAAATCTCGTGCATTTTTAAAGTCTCCCCTTTTAAAGGTGAGAAGGTGTAAAGGCAAACACTCCCCCCCCCCATTCTTTAAAAAAAATTGTGATCAATTTCAGTTAATTAAAGGCACATGGCTCTAATCTACTAAATATTTTGATTTTAATTTGTATATGTTTTAATGTCATTTATATAATTTATTACTGTTTAGATCACATAAAACTAGGAAATAAAAATGATTTAAATACTCTAGCGGAGAAAAATCAAATGATTACGAGTTTAAATTTCATTTAAATTTTAATAAATCGTTTGAAATCAATTGAGTTTCTATTTAACGCTAAAAATACCCTTTTAAATAATTTTGAATATTTTGTTTTTAAAAAAATCTCAATACAATGATTGTATCTTTCTCAACAGAATAATTGATATAAAAATTAATTTTTTAAACTGTGATAAAATATATTTATTACCGCACACAGTGGCGCACTCAGGATTTTGGTTTAGGAGGGGGGGTTACAAATACTGCCAAACTAGGTTATAAGTGACCTCGATTATAGCTATAACACCATTATAACTTCAAAATATTCGTTACCACTTGCCCATAGAACACAAGCCCAATCTTTTCATAGTCTTTTTTTCAACCAATATCTAATCTTACCAGTTCTAACTTTAAAAATTGGTAATTTATGCACTAACTGTAAGTATTTATTTAAAAACCAACATTCCCCCACTTTTAATTAATCCCCCCCCCCCACAAAAAATTAGAAATAATTTGAAGACAATTTTTTAAGGTAAAATATTATAATTCGTTAGTGACAATTTTCAAAGTTTTTCACATCTAACACTCCAGGTTTAGGGGGGGGCTTTAGCCCCCATAGCCCCCTCCGTGGGTGCGCCCATGACCGCACAGCTTTTAAATGTTTTTCTGGATATAATATTCTTGAATGTAAAATCTGTGCAGTACGAACCTCAACCTAAAAAAAAACCTGTTTGTTCATCTTGCCTTAGGCGTTTTCCGGTACGCTATCTCCCATAGTCCTCGGTCCCCATTGTCCGGGGAATCTCCCCTATTTCTTTCTTGGAAGGGACACGGCTTTCATGACCTTGACAAGTAGCTTGACTAGTTAAAAGCAATTAATTCCTCTTTATTTAATGTTGTAAATTTCCCTGATTAATATGAAGATATGTGCTCTCAAAATATAAAAAGTGGCTCTTTTACTTCAAAAACAAAAGAATTTTGAGGCAGTCCAATATTTGATTAAATACCATTATCGTATTTACTACAAAAAAAAATAAGTTCATGTCAATATTTAAATAAAAATTATTATTCTGAGGGGGGGGGGGATATTCTTTTTTCTGGTTCGCGTTTTTTCCGGTTCGCGTTTTTACCGTTCGCGTTTTTTCCGTTTGGCGTTTTTTCCGTTCGCGTTTTTTACCGTTCGCGTTTTTTCCGTTTGGCGTTTTTTTCCGTTCGCGTTTTTTCCTACATTCGGTTAACGGTGTTATTCGAAAGAATCATGTGATTTTGGTACATAATTACAAATAAACTATTTATGCCAGGCACTTCAAAATTTTGAAACTGTCTCTTTACAAGCTGTATTACATACTGCGAAGACAGGCCAATCTGTATCAGTTTCAATACTTTTAGAAAAAATTCTTAAGAATTGGAAATTTTCGCAAAGCGTGTCACTCTTCGAAAAATCTTGCAGCTCAAATCCATGTTTAAGAATTTTTTCTGAAAATTTCACAAAAGCCACAGCGTTTTCGCTTATCGTAGTGTGTAGTGTAAAACAGCTTATGAAGAAACATCTGGAATTTTTCGGAGACCATGGTGCTATTAGTTTATTTCAATTTGTGTACCAAGACTAAAAACAGAGTTCTTTTTTTTCGAAGAACAGCCTTAATTCAAATTTCGGCCTCTGCCATGTCCGAACACTCGAAGATGCCTCACAAAAGGTTTCCGTCCACTAGGAATAAAAACTCAGACCTACAGAAATAATAGATCCGGGTATACGAATAGTCAGAGCAAAGACAGAAGGCGCGGGGGGTGGTACACGGGTGGGTAACATTTACTTGGAAATTAGTTGGAAAAAGTACTTTTTTGTTATTGACTGGTAGAATTTATACAGGGTGTGATATCAGTCGTATGTCTTCTCTCACAGAGCATCACGAGTTTTATACGAGTCCTCATTTCTCTTAAACTTCCATGGGTCCTCCGAAAAAGTTAAAATCGCACAATATTGAGAGTTTTTTCATAGTAAAGAAGGAAGACTCTAGGCAGAGCCTGATTATGACCAACAGGGGCCCCGGGCACTGATGAATTTGTGGGCCCCCATCTATGAATTTTGTTTTATTTTTCATAAAATTTTGATATAGAAAAGAATATTTCAGAACAACATTTGAAATTGGGGGCCCTGGGCAAAGTCCCGATTTGCCCATGCGATAATAAGGCCCTGACTCTAGAAAAGACGAAACTCTTATTTGGAGATTGTTTTTTTCCAGTGCGTATCCAGACATATTGTTTCGAGTAATGGGGGGGTGTGAATGTAAGATCCTTAGTTTTTTTTTTTTTTTATGAAAGAGTAACTATAAAAAGAAATTAAGTAGTTATCATAAATCTAGTTGTTGCCAGTAGAGGATCCAAGGAAGGGGACAAGGGGGCTTCCCTGCACCCCACCCCCCCCAAAAAAAGAAAGACATTGCTGAAAAGTAATATTATGCTTTATAATACACTTTGGATAGGCAAAATTATCTTTTTTATAAGCTCATCCCAACCTAAGTGTTATGCTCCAATATGGTAGTTTTTCAATACACTTCTACAAATAGTAATTTATGTGCCAGAAAGATTCACAGAAGTTGAGGGGGGGCGTGGACCCCCCAAACGCTACCCTTGTCTAATTTGGACCCAAAATTTTCAGGTCCAAAACTGTAGGGTGTGGCTTGGACATTAAGGACGGTGTATAGTAAAGAATGTTATTTTATTATTTATCCCTCTCCCCGCTGGCGCGTTTGGGAGAGTAATATTGAGGGGGGGTGGGGGGCAAAATGTTTCCTATCGTGGAAAATACAATTTTCAAATAGGTGAAATCTGAATTCATGGAATTTGGGAAGAGGACAAACAATTGACCCCTTTTCAGTGTTGTAGTCCTAACAAAAAAAGTGGGGGGACGCTCATTTTTGACGAAATTTTACCTAAACTTATCGAATTCATAAAACGTAATTATTCCTTAAACAACCAATAAAACTAATTTAACCATCATTTGCTTATTAGTTAAATAAATTGAGCTCATTGTTAAATTATTGATTACTTGTTAATAATCTAAACTAAGTCTTTTTGATCTACCGTGTAAGCTACTTAATTTGTTGTTGCGAACATGTATATCGGATTTGTGTGCTTGGCTTGAAATTTCTCTTATAAACCCTCGTCAGAAGAACAGCACAAGGAGGGGGGATGCCCTCCATGGTGATCTTTCTAAGGGGTCCCAACCCGTATTCACGCTAAGTTTCAGAAAGAACCACGAAAAACTCCGAACTGTTATGGACGCGCGATGGGAGCTACTTAATTTTTTCTATTTGCATTTGTCAACAATCCATTGTTGTTGTTGTTATTGTGAACACGTATAGCGGATTTGTGTGCTTGGCTCAAAGCCCGCTTATAAATCCTCCTCAGAAAGACCACACAAGGGGGGGTGCCCTCCGTCGGGGTCTTTCTAAGGGGTCCTAACCCTCATTTACGCAAAGTTTCGGAGAAAACCACGGAAAACTCCGAACGGTTAGGTCGATGGACACGCAATGGGACCCGAACCTGGGACCTTCACACTTCGCTCATCTACCATTTACAGTAACATAAATACTGTGCCATGGTGAAGCAACAATCCAATGTCAGTCAAAGTGACAGATTTTCTTTTGGATTGGTACATGACTATTCGCTACCCCGATTTTCGTCACTTTTCGGCCATTCGGAAAATCATTTTTTTACTAAGAGTGCGTTCGGGAAGATTTCTGTTCTATTCTTAAGGATATGTTTTCACTACTGAAGTGTTTAAGAAACCATTCCATTTGTAAAGTCTATTCAAACAGTCAAAAGTTTCCTTTTGATTTTTATACTGATATACTTGCTCTCGCGCGAACAAAACGAAAATTTTAATTTCTTCACAGAATTTTTAAAAAGATCTTGTAAATGAGCGTCCCCCCTGAGAATAAAAAGTGGGGGACGTGTGGGCTGAAATGAAAAGGTAGGGGGACGCCGTCCCCCGCGTCCCCCTTCGACTACACCACTGCCCCTTTTGTCCTTATTAAGTTACGCCTTTGGAAGGCACATATCCTGAAAAAACATTTTGTAAGAGGTCCAAAATTTTCGGAGGGGGTCCAAACGACAAAAAAGGCAAATTTTTTCACTAAAAGACTATATCATTATCATTTTAGTAACAAAAATCAAAGTGTCGGGGGCATTGAGTGTTAAGGCACAACTTTTCTAAAATTACTGTCTGGGTTGCTTCTCACCGTTGCAAAGACGCGAACGCAGCGATTTTCCTTCTGTGGATCAGCTACCCCATTGTTACCCCCACATCATTTCTCCTCCCACTGCGGCCCAAGACCTGTGCCGGGAAGCAATGATGAACACAGAAGGAAATCGCTCAATGATCCAGTGGGGCCAAATTTCGTTAAGATTCGACGTAAGTTCTAGGTGCCTATAGCGAATGAACATACAGACAAACAGGAAAATTCTTCTTATTTTATATATTTAGATTATTGCATTATTTGGATGAGCTTTAATAATACTGGTTTTACTTAATATTAATTTGTAGAAACAGTCCATGATAGTTTGTTGGACTAAGGATCTAACAATAACACGTACACACGATGAATGTGCATGCTAAATCTGTACGGCTGATTATGTACTACCGATTGAATTATCAATTCTGGTTCCTGTTCAACAACACAACCAAATGAAATAATTGAGAAATTACTGTAAATTTAATGAATTAAGTTATGTATAGAGTTTAATTATTCCGTTTAATTAATTATTTTCAAGAGAAAGTCTTTTTTTTTTAAATCTTAAAATCAAAAGAAATTCTGTTAATAAGAATATATCTGTTAATAATAATTCTGTTAATAATAGAATTCTGTTAATAATAATATTAAGAAATTCTGCAATAGAACATGTATTATTTGTATGAATTCTTCTACACTGTAAAATTCTGTAGATTGATACCAATAGAAATAATTAGAACAAAAATATGGTTCAGAAGAATTTTTTTCATGCTTTATTTATTTATTTTTGTGAGCGTGTGTGGGGGGAGAGGGTAGGAGTTGGTTATACAAAAACGGATAAAAAGTATGATGATTTATCTTCAAGCATTTAAAATGAAATCAAATAAAATGCACGAGATATTAAAAGAAAACATTTAAAATGACACACACCACTAAAAATAATTTTCAGATTTAATTTTACAGCTAAGCCAAAGTACTTTTAGAAAAAAAAATAAGAAGATGAAAGATAAAAATGTCTATTTTACAGGAATTATTAGAGAATTAACCTTTTTCTTATATAGGAAAGTTTAACTTGAACTCGTCTCAATACTTTATAATTTTTAATCTCAACAACACAACTTTACGTTAATGCAACATTGTTTGGTGTTTTGTAAGCTAAGTTTTACAATTAAAGCTCAATTGCTTTAATTGTAATCAGTCTTCTCCGTTGTTGTTGTAGTTTAAAGTTTGCTTTTAGTCATTCTTATATTCAACAAGGAATTTCTTTACGTTTTCTATTTTCTAATCAGGTATTGACCAGGGACATTTCTTTTACTCGTTTTCTTTTCGTCTTCGACTTCCCTTTATGGAAGGTTCTAAATAATTTTCAGAGTGATCAAAGATAAACGCTCTTTTCGGGATATTCTCTGATAGCCCGGGGATATTTGCGTCTACAAAAGGTAGCGAAGGAGCGCGTTCTTGGAATTTGAGGGGTAGTTCTTCAGACGACGCTGTGCTTCTTTGTTACTAACCGGAAAAAACGCGAAGGGTCGCCAACCAGAATAAAAGAATTCCCCAGCTAAGAACAATAATTTTTATTTAAATATTGAACATAAACTTGCTTCGTTTTGGATAAAATATGAGAATGGCATTCAATCAAAAGTAGACGCACCAAATTTCTTTTGTTTTACATTTAAGAATATATTATATCCAGCAGAAACATTCAAAAGTTTTGTGATAGTAAATATGTTTTATCAGATTTTTTAAAAATTAATTTTATACCGATTATTCTGTTTATAAAAGATAAAATTCTTTTATTAAGAATTTTTAAAATAAAACATACTAAATTATTTGAAAGGAAATTTGCAAGGGCTGATAGAACTTAATTGATTTCAAGTGAATTATTTAAATTTTAATGAAACTTTAAGACGTAATAAGTTGATTTCTTTCCGCTGAAATATTTAAATCATTTTTATTTCCTAGTTTTATGTGACATCTATATATAATGTGACATGAATTGTATACAAGCCAGTACAAAAAAAGTAAAATAAAGTAGCATCAAAACATTCAGTAGATGAGAGATATGTGCCTTTGATTGACTTAAATTTTAGAGTAATCTGATATTTGCGAATAGTTATGTATAAAATAATGTCACCATAGGTGCCCACACATTTTTATTTTCGGGGGGCGGGGTCTGCTTTTTAAAGGGGGGACTTTAAAAATGCACGGGATTTCACATACTTAAAAACTCTTCCTTCCTTCACCCCCCCCCCAAAAAAAAAGATAGAAAAAGAAAAAATGGGTTTGCTTGTGTGATTACGGCAACTCTACGCTAGGGCGATCTGCCAAGGATGGGAGTGCCTCGGTAGGCGGACTTTCTAAGGGGTTCTAACGCGTATTCACGTGACATCTGGAGAAAACAGGCGCGTGGTAGCCCAGATTCCTGGACTTACACACTTCAACCGTTTACTAAATTATCATGAAATCAGTAAAAAGTAATCATACTATGACGTAAAAGGTATACGATTAAAGAAATGCTTTTTAAAGCTTTATAAGATAAACCTATATAAAGCCTTCTCTTCATTATTAAGCTATTATACTTATTTTACTAGCAAGCATTTAAAAAAGATGCTGAAACACGGGGAGAATGACGATATACAAGTTCAAAGGTAAATTATCAAACATTGAACTTCATATATGATTAAAAGACAATAAGTAGGATAACAATAAATCTATTATAATATAACTTAATGTAACTTAAGTAATATAACTTAATGTAAACACGTGAGAGTTATGTAATTATGAAAAGTTAAAACATTATTCACCTTTATTCATCAAATAAAACCTTTTTTGCATAAAGTATTTTGTATTGCATTAAAAAATTAAAATTAATTAATTAATTAAAGTTCTAAAGAAACCCTTTTAGCCAGGAAGTATTTAAAACCAGTGCAACAGATTGAAAATGAGAAAGGTTGTTTAACCCAGTGCTTAAAAAAGTAACGTTTAAATTAAACAACCTTGACAGTGGACAATTTTTTAAAAATATATATTATAAAGACGCAGACTGGAGTTTCGCATTTTTAAGTGGAGCGGTTAAAACAACGCGTCAAACAAATTTTTAAAATGAAAAGATTCTGCGACGAAGTTGGGGGGGGGAGAGGGGGACACGTGCCCCCCTCTGTCCCCCCGATATACACCTATGGCTCATATGTATTACATTCTTAGGAAAACCTAATAACAAGAGCTTTCTAAGGAAGGCGGAAGGCTTATCACCGCTCACAGACCTACTGAAATCTTGGAGGAACACACAGGGGCGTAGCCAGAAATTTTTCATGGGGGGGGGTTACGACTACTACAACTCATATATATGTATACGTGGGTGTGACAATGAAGAATATACATTTTGTATGGCAAAAAATTCCTCATGGGGGGGTTATGACCCCCCTACCCCCCTCTTGGCTACGCCCCTGGGAACACATGAAAGATTTTTTTATTGGGGGGGGGGAGGGCACATATTTAATTTAAGAGCAGAAAATGGAAGTTTCTTTTAAATTTTGAAACAAATGTTTGTTTAAAAGATTTTGAGAGTAAGTTGGGGGGGGGGGCAGCAGGACACGTAAACCCTGTGCCCCTCCCCCCGACTATAATGCTATGGTTCATATGTACCATACGCTTATAACAATACCTAATAATATAACAGTAACTTCCTAAGGAGGGCTTATCACTGCTCCCGGACCTACTGAAATTTTGGAGGGGCACAAGAAAGATTTGAGGGGGGCACATATCGAATGTAAGAGCAGAAAAGGAAAGTTATTTTTAAAATTTCAAGCAAATGTTTATTTAACATTTTATTTTGAAATTCGAATCAAAATTTCTATTTTTAAGGGGGGAGGGGGGGGCACGTGACACCCTGTGCCCCCCCTCCCGACGCTTTTCCTATGGTCCATATGTTATATGCTTAGGAAACCTAGTAACAATAGCGTTCTAAGAGGTACCATTCCCAGACCTGCTGAACTGAAAATTTACCCCTTTACTCCAAAACAAAGAATTTTGGATTTAAGATCCAGTTACCTTTCTCGTGTATATTACAAAACAAAGAATGTTTATGTCCAATATTTAGTAAAAATTAATCATGTGAGCGTTTTTTCCGCACACCGACGTTGTTTATGCTTTCTGAAATCAGTCTTATTGCTTATTTCTGTTATGTCTGGCTGGGATCTTTCCTTTCGATCATCTCTGTCCGGATACTCTCCATTTGCTCATCCTCATCTCTGTCCGGATCCACTTCTTTCTGCCCAATGGATCCGGAGTCGTTCCTCTCGGTCATCTCTGTCCGGATCCACTTCTTTCCGCCAAATGGATCCGGTCCGGAGTCGTTCCTCTCCGTCATCTCTGTCCGGATCCACTTCTTTCTGCCAAATGGATCCGAAGTCGTTCCTCTCGGTCCGGACCGGTTCCGATTTCGGACCGAAAGGAACGGGTCCGCACCCGTTCCTTTTCCTGGGAGCGGATCGGGGCCTTCGCAATTAGTAACGGGCCTGCGCGTGTATTTTGATGAGCCATCCAAAGAGGCCTACGGATGCTCGAGTCTTCACGTATACATCAGGCATTTCTTAACCTTCCCAGTGCTTTCAAACGTTATTTAATGTAGTTTTAAGTAGTAATTGTGTTACTAATTCAAGTACGAACTCATGATTAATTTCTTTGCTATGATACATATTGACATAAAGAAAATCGATGCATATAATTTGAAGGAAAAACAAAGTAGTGCTTACTCTCATGATTCACGATTGCTTATTTTAGTTTCACAAGTGGATATTTAATAGACTTTAAAATAACTAAATACACAAGACATTTTTATAATGAATATTTCATGAACGTAGTCGTCTTTCCTATGTTATTTTAAACAATTCAATATTGATCTTTAACAAATTATGTATTAAAGCGCATTTCAGTGTTTTCGGGATATCCTGTATATTGGAGAAAATTGATAAAATACGCTCTATAGCGCGATCCCTGAATTAATTATTCTTTAATAAAGACATTTCATGTAGTATATATTATTCTTTTGTCGCTTTCTCAATCGAACTTTGAAATTGAGCAAGCATAATGAACGCTTGTACAAAATATTAACTACATTTGAAGTTTCTGTATAAACGGGCAAAAATCAATAATTTATAATTTACTGTATTTCTGCACTGTACCAGATGTAAGTCTGAATCACATAATCAAGGCATATATAACTGATAAATAACATTTTCAACTGGCAAAATTAAATTGTCTAAATAGTATCACAACGTGATGCTTATTTACAAGAATAAAAACTACTCAAGTAAGTAATACGCGATTTCTGATTAAAATAATTTATTTATAAATAACACATGAGTAATTATTCACTAAACATGATTTACATACATATTTTTAGAATTTTTAAATACATTATAAAAGTGTTCACGTACCTTTACATTCAGAGCAAAATGTTCGAATTTTAGGATACATTTTCATGAAAGAAAATGGCGCAAGATTCACAAAACGATTACCTACATCCATGAAGCTCTAAGGAGACTCATCGGGAATGGGCGATCAGGCGGGAAAACGGACCAGGATCCATTTTCACCGGCAGGGGGCGCAGCGCACCGCTCCTATAGGGATTTAGCATTGGTTTGATTGTGAACGAGCTATATTTTTTTTATAAAATAAATTATTTTTGTAGAATATGGGTGGAGCGAGTCACTGCTTTGCACCTGGATGTGACAGTGGATATCCCGAAGCTAGGAAAAGAAATGTATCGCTCGGGAAGAAAAATCCAACGTTATTTAAAGCTCCAAACGTAAGCAGAACGTTTTAATGATTAATAATTATTATTATGTAATATTGATGACCTGAGATGTGTTTTAAAATTTATTTACATTATTGTTCGTGATTCAGCTGCAGATATATTGTATGTTTTATTTCCTGGGGTGCATTTTTTGGAATATAGTTCCTTATATTAGTTGTTCCAAGACCGGTGTCGAAACCGTAAACAAAAACAAATGTGGACACTGGCAAAGATTATTTCTGACCTACTAGTTTTTGTAATTGATATGAAGTGTAATAAATAAATCGTATACCTAATTTTGAAAATGATTTGGTTTTCAATAGCTTTATATCTAATTATTTAATTAGGCGCATCATGCTAAAATTTGAGCACTAGTTCAGTATCATTTTCCTTTGAAAACCTGTAGTGCTCGTTTACATTATGCTTTGAATTGGTGATAATGTTTCAAGTAATTATACAGTAAGAGCTCAAAGTATTTTTAATTTTCTTTTTTGTGCACAAACTATTTATTTCTCTGTGCCATTGACAAAATTTCTGCATGTTATT
The DNA here is from genome assembly GCA_038373885.1 of Cheiracanthium punctorium. Taxonomy (NCBI): domain Eukaryota; kingdom Metazoa; phylum Arthropoda; class Arachnida; order Araneae; family Cheiracanthiidae; genus Cheiracanthium; species Cheiracanthium punctorium. Next base: position 19,011 of record JAWZYV010000183.1, read on the forward strand.
TCTTGGGGAGGGGATCCTTTATAGGAAACACCTTTAACAATGATCTAGGAAGTTTAAAAAATAGTGTACTGCTATGCAACACACACATATTGGGGTAAAAAAATCTGTGATTGATTTCTTATTAAATGTTACTTCTAATTGTGTCTGAAAAATGTGATTTTCTGAAATGTAATATATGTATGCATATAAATATATATTATTGAAATTAGCTTAAAATTTTGTTTAGGAACATTCCATAGAAAAAAATCAGTAGCAAAGATTCAGCTGTTTTTCTCTTGCATATGTTATACATTGATTTATTATTATTATTTTAATACTTCCAAAGCTGATTGTGTCATTTATTTTTGGGAATAAGAACTGTGATTTGCATCCACATCTGAACCTGAACTCTCTTTTTAATTATAATAACTGTAAAAATGTTGGACTTATATTTTTACCGCTTGCTTTGTTTGGTGTTTATAAAGTACATGTTAAAATGCAAAAGAAATTAATAATAAGAATCTACATTTTTCTATTGTATTTACTTCTGTCCCATTTTCTATCCTCTCTACCAAAATATAAAGCTTTAGTACGAATTAGTTTATGCATCTATTTATTTACTTTTCCTTAAATGTTAATATAATTTTTAATGAAGATTTAAAAGTATACGTTTGAATTAGTATAATTTCTCGTTTACAAATTTGGCAGAAATATAAAAGAATAAAACACGAGACTATCCCTTTTGTGTTTAGTCGAAGGATTAAAAAAATAAAAAAAAATTTTTTTTAAGGTATATATCTTCTATTTTCAAAACAATTCTTACATTATTATCTAATCACTGAATAACTTAAGTTATAACACTAGTGTACCAATAACTTTGTTTTGCTTCAAAAAAAAAAAAAAATTCTATTAAAACTGAATTAAATAAATCTTTAATAGCCACATTTTAAATAAATACTGATCTCCCCAGAAATGTTAGCCAGATGCCATTATAAAGCTGCAATGTGCGATTCTATCAAATTAAAGCATTCAAAACGATATTCAGAATTTTCTGCGAGGCAGTCGGTAAAACTTGTCGGGCAATGAGCTGGCAGAAAGGTCTGGGGATAACCCTGATTAATAATTATTATTTGATCTCAGGTTTA
>JAWZYV010000184.1:0-52530 GCA_038373885.1 Cheiracanthium punctorium
CAATCCATAGTTACTAGATTAAAATGTAAAGTTAACTCTTCACCTTCTAAAATTCCTTGGACTAAGTTACTAGAGCAGGTTATTAGTGAATATAATAACACACCTCATTCAGTAACGAAGTTTACACCCATGTATTTAATGTTTGGAAAATTGCCATATGACTCACCTATTTCGGAAAATACCTATCCTCCTGTTGATGAAGCTCGAAAATTAGCAAAAGAAAGGACAATGGAATTTCATAATAAAAATAAAATTAGATATGACAATAAATTCATAGAAGCTAATTTCGAACCAGGAGATCTTGTTATTTATGAAGAATTTAACTACCCAAATACACGTAAATTATCTCCTACTTTTTCAGGTCCTTATTCAATTGTAAACAAATGTTCTTCAGTTACATTCGAAATTGATAAACCTAATTACCATACTAAGAAACCTACGGAAATAGTTCACTCTTCTAAATTAAGACCTTATTTCCCTCCTGACAAATTAAAACTATCCCACGAAGGTGATTAAATTTAATTAAAAATAATTGATCCTTAATTAAAAAAAAAATTAAAAAAAAATAGAAAAATAGAAAAAGAAAAAAAAAATGTATTCAAAATTTCTAAGTATTGAGTTTGGAACCCTGAATACTCGACATAAAGTCTATCGTCTATCCTTTTTTCTTTTATGCTTCTACCAACCTTTCTCTGTCACCCGCTTCTCTTAGTCATTGAAGAGGTCCCCAAGTCCGAGTGTGTGCGGTGTAAGTAAAACTGCACCTTTTTTCTTTGTATATTTTATAGATATTATGCAAACAATAAATGAAGCTAGACTTAGACTAGACTGGGACTTCCTCTCAATAATCCCCCAGTTTTTCCCAACTGTCTATTGAGTCATTTCTTCCCCTTTTTTGGAAGCTATGAGGCAATGGCCAAGTTTTCTCTTTCGTAGTTGACAATTGTCTTCCTTTTTCGGGATCATTTGAACCCATTTTTGTTGTCATACTATGGAGAGTTTAAAGTTTGGGCAAACTTAAAATGCCTACAAGTGGTATTTACTATACCCCATACCTGTGTGATGGTACTGCTGTTTCACAGCTATGGTTTTCGAAATTTTCTACACACTACGCACATTTTTACATTTTTTTTTTACATTGCCTTTACACTAAATAAATTTACTCCATTTTGCCAACTATTTTGCCAAGTTATTTTCATTCCATTCACTTTATATGCCATGCAAGCCAAAGCCATAAGTATTTGCCAAAGAAAATGAATGTCAGCCATGTTTATTCCATTTTGTTGAATTATATTACTATATTGTTGTACAGTATTATTGTATCCCACCTAGGTTGTAAATATTTTACTTGTGATATTTTGAAAAAATTTATGCGCACTCATTGTTTTATTTTTATTGTAATATTTTCGTACTATTGCATCATTATGTTTTGTCAAATTTTAGAAACTGCATCCTGCCTCTCAAGTATTGTACAACATAACTCCAGAATTCTAGCCAGAAAAATTTAAGGTGTCTAAACTTGAAAATTAGATTAGTTCGCAGTTTTAAGATTAGGTTGCAAGGACGTCTGACTCGCAAGTGAGAGACTGGCCACCTCAATGATATTGCTCGTCAGACTTCTTTTGCCGGGGGGGATATTGTAATGTATAAAAAGGTAATTTGGGTTTTACTAGTTTGGGTATTGTTCAAGCGGGTACTTTCACTGTAAGTTTTACTTTCCTGTCATACTTGCCACGCGCGCTCTGGAGCTATGTTTTATTTATTTAATTATTTGTCAGACATCAGGCCGTCGATTCTGAGTTCTTTAGATGTACACGTGTCCTCACGCCCTCTTAGCCCCGGATGGCGGTCATGTTGGTAAATGTGTGTGGTTCGATCAGAGATAAGAGAGAGGAGGAGTTGTGTCTTCGCAGACCACGTGGGGTGGTAAGCGTAAATACTCCCGCACATCGAAAATCGGGGGACTTCTGCCACTGGAACTGCTTCATGAGTCCACGCTGATTCTTGTACCCGTCTCCCCTCCCCTCTTCTCATTCTAAATTGTAACTTAATTGTAATGTTCAATAAACCATATTACCTGCCTTAACTCTGAAGCTTACTTGAAATATCTGACGTCTCATATATATATATATATATATATATATATATATATATATATATATATATATATCCCTCAGTTTATTTAAAAAAAAACGCCATATCAATAGCATTATCTCTAAAGCTTACAAAAAACTTGGTTTTCTTAAGTGCAAAACTAAAGAATTTTCTAACCTTCATGCATTAAAAATCTTATACTTTAGTTTGATACGCTCTAATCTTGAATATTGTAGTCTTGTTCGGGATCCGTATTATAAAAATAAAATGAAAATTCTTGAGCGGGTGCAGACTCAGTTTACTCGGTATTCATATTACAAAAGTAATCCTATTTACATTCCGAATATTTCTTCATCTTACTTGAGAAGTATTTTTGGTCTTCCTAGTTTAAGTTCTCGTCGTGATCTCTTTTGTTTATTATTTTTTTATAAAGATGTCAATAATATGGTTGACTGCAGTGATATTCTTCAAAGTATTTGTGTCAATGTACCGAACAGGTCTCTTCGTAATAGCGATTTATTTGTGGTGTATATATGTAATTATAAAATATAATTACATATACTTTTCGTTATCTAAATTTTATAAAATTTATAATAAGTTTTCTTTGGATTTGGATATTTTTAACATGTCTTTTAAAGTCTTTAGAGTTAAGTGTTTTGAACTTTTGCAGTCATGACTGGTATTTATTTTATCTCTGTATTTTATCTTTTTTAATTTTGTCTTATGTAATTTGTCCTTTTATGCATCACTGTAAATGGATTTTAATCTGTAGTGTGCATTTCTTTTATGAAATAAATGAAATGAAATGAAAATTTTTAATAACAAGAATACGGCGATATACTTCAATTTTTCATACAAAAATAATGCAGTTATTAAGGCGATTTTAAACGATCTATCTTCAGAATTTTCACCAAATTAAGTAAACTGATTTTAAATTAGAGGAATTCCTTAGTTAGATGTTATTTTTTTTTCTAATTTAAACAAAAAATCATTTAAAACTAATAAACCACCGCCACGTTCCGATCCGATCTAATAAAAGCAATCTTCTCCATCTTATGAGCCCAACTCGTAAGTAAATGAGAAAGTAAATGCCTAGTCATGGAGCTGTGCCTGGTAAGATTTTAGGGAAAACGACACCCTTCGCGCCTTCACGGCAAACGAAGAAAAGGGACAATTTCGCCATGTGGTGACGTCCGAAAAGTGACCTCAATGCCCTCTCATTGGGGAAAAACCCCATCGTTTAAAACTGTCGTCTTTTTTGCAGTGGTCAATGTTGGCGGCACTATCGTAATTGCAAGTTAGGGTACGCAGGAAGTTGGGAGACGGCTAGCCCCTCTAATTGCTTTTCACTCCCCCATTTTAGTCGACCAGTTGTATAATGAATCTAGTATAATAGTACCTAGTAGGTGGTCTCGAATACACAGAAGCCCCTGGTCAACAGTCTTCCGGCAACAAGAAAGCTGAGTTCCAAGAATGAGGATTTTCTTTGTTCAAAGGCGAAAGGGTCCGCGAAGAGATAAGGTCAAAGTGAAGAAAAAAAAGAGGGCTTTCTCCTTGCATGAAACGTGCTTTTGCATAAAACGTGCATTTCTTCTTGAAAATAATAAAATAAAGAAGTAGTTTAATTACTTAAGTAATTAATTAATCATTTGTTATATGTTTGATTTGTTTTCTTAGGACAAGGGCTATAACACAGGGAGTAGAGGGATAAATTGGTTTTATAAATGTCTTCATTTATTTATTTATTTATTTATTTTTTGTCTTAACGTTGATAAAATGTATTTTTTACAAAGTGTTTTTTGAGAGTCCACTTTTGAGAAGACTTCCAAACTAGCAAAACTAGAAACTTCAAATGATAAGAAGAATACTAAAACCATTGATTGTGTTTAAATCAAACCTGCACAATGGGTGTTTGCCAAGCAGGGCGTCTAGGTGGGCACATCCCCCCCCCCCCCGTCGAGGAACTTGTGACGATTTGGAGACTTTCGATTAATTCGAATGAAATGCTTTCAGATTTCAGTTTTTATGGAACTAGTAAAATATGACAGTTGAAAAACTTTATATTTTAACACCGTAGAAAGAATAGACCTGTTATAGATATATCTGGGTCTATGGGTTGAAAACTTCTAAAAGTATACAGGGTTATCTTTTTTTCTTGTTCCTTCATTTTCATTAACCATTCGCAATGCAATCTTCAATAAAACTTTGAGTGTTCATGAAAAGTAGTAGTATTCCAAATAAAAGCGCGTTCAACAATCAAACGAACACTTGATTTGTGTAAAAATGCATTTTTACTTTTGTATATTTTTAGTAAATTTTAGCTTAAAAAAGTAACATTAATTTAAACTTTTTATTTTTTAATCTTTACGGTAATCATTTTTACTTTCCGAACATGTACCATGTAAGGAAAGTATTGTAATCATGAAAAAATTCGACTTCGAGATATTGGTGTTTTTACACGTTTTGAGGGCTTCTGAATCGATTTATGCTATTTTTACGAGATGTGTGTATGTATGTGTGTATGTGTGTGTGTGTGTATGTGTGTTTGTTTGTATGTGAGTGAACACGATAGCTCCTGAACGGAGCATTCGATTGAGCTCAAATTGGATATATATGTCATAAACCACCGTCGCAAGACCGGTATTGATTTGGGTGTGTATAGGACTTATAGTTTTTCTACAGGGCTACGACAAAGATTTCTTTTACATTATGGCCTATGGGGGGAATTTCTTGAAAGTGCGCTAGCGTTTAAACGATACATTCGATTGAGCTCAAGTTCGGTATACATGTTATAAACCACCATCCTAAGACCGGTATTGATTTTGGTGTGTATAGGACTTATAGTTCTCCTAAAGGGCTACGACAAAACTTTCTTTTATGTTATAGCATAATTTCATATGGGGAGAAATTCTTGAAAGTGCGCAAGCGTTAAACGGTGCATTCGATTGAGTTTCAATTTGGTATATATGTTTGAATGATTCATCGATTAAAATTTATTTAAGTGCTTGGTAATGATCTTAATCGTAAGTGTTCGGAAAGTCGAGTGGAGTCACTCCAGATTTTTTAATTATCTTATATTCTGGATGCGAGGGGTATGTATGAAAACTATAAACTTGACCATTTCATAAAAGATTGGAGGGGAACCCCCAAAAAATATTCCGCGGGGGGAGGGGGCGCTCAGACCTTCAGACCTTTGTTATAAGCCACTGCCCACACCCATAGCCATACCATTTTGTTTCTGACTAATGATGTAAATATATAACTTCGCGAATATTTGAAAATATGAAAGTACTACAAAAGTAATTTTCTGTACACTTCATGCTGTAAGCTAATTGTTAATCTGTGCTAATTGCTGTGGGGCGAAGATTTTTGCAAAATACGGTCTTGCCTCTTTTAGAAATAATTTAAAATACCGACCATAACCATCTTTTCCTATTTTAACGCGAGACCACGAGACTGGTCTCGCGGTCCTGACCCGTAGACCAGTCAGGACTGCGAGATACCTGACCCGTGGTCTCGTCTCGCACCCCGTGGTCTCGTCTCGTAGTCTCGTCTCGCGCCCTGTGGTCTCGTCTCGCGGTCTCGCGTCCATCCCTATCCGAGAGCGAGAAATATCCGTCACTGATATTCTACGACACCATGGTGGTAGAGTCCCAGGTTCGAACTTCGAATGCAGGACTGCCGGAGGGAGAAAATGAATTTCGGTATTTGAGTAATAGTATGTTCCGTTCCGTTACTAGATACCGGAAGTATTATGGATTCTCGCTGTTTGAAGGGAAAAATCAGTTTCGGTATTTGAGTAGTAGTATGTTCTGGTTGCAATTCGTTTGTGCCAAGCCGAATGGTATCGTTTTGATGAGGTTTGGAAGAATCCGTATGTTTCGTTACAGTTATGGAGATGGATATAGTATCTGCTGCTCTATTGATATGGGTCGTACAATGGGGGAATAGGATCCGGTGTATAGTATGTTCTTATGTGCAGTTGAACTTTTTTTTGCGGGGGGAGGGGAAGGGGGTGTTCTTATAATTGTAGAGGAGCAATACAATAAGAGAAGCATGTTAGTAAGGGGTGCTAATTTCGGGCTTTCTAACATTTTAGTACTAAATAGTGGTGCAATCAGAATTCTTTCTTTCAGGGTGGTTCCGAAGCAGGATTGCGAACTTAAATTTTTCTTTTTTTTTTTTTTAGCTAGAATCGAAATATGAGTAATAAATAACAAATTATTTAAATACACCTTTTAAAAAAATATATTTTTATAAAGTAAACGAATTCACACATTTTTATTATTTAAAATATTATTTGGAACTAAAAAAAATATTTAGCATGGAACCTAAACACATTTTTTAAGTAATTGTTTTAAAAATATATAAAAAATTGGGAGCGACCCGGGATTTCTATGCCCACTCCTGCGTAAGCCACTGGTATTAAAATAATTCAATAAAGTTCAGTATGTTTCTAAAATGTCGGCGTTTAGGGGGCCATCTGACCAATTTTATGGTACATTTTATTCCACGAACTCATGGAATACGCATAGTCCGGTGCAACCATTCTTTCTGTATGAAAGGAGTGATAATTTTTGTTTAAAGAATACTCTCATATATGCACCCACAGAAGGGGCTAACCCCTTTCATCCCAAAAGTGCAGAAATAGAACTGGAAATATCTTAATAATAGATAATTCTCACTGACTTAAACAATTTTAATTTAAAATATGGTAATTTTTAATTTACTTCGAAAAATGGTCCAGCAAAAGAAGTTTATGATATGAAATAAGAACTCACAAATAATAAAGATATTATGCTTGTAGAGACGCAAAGTAGTTGATATCATACTGAGATCCCCTGCCCTGTGAATTTTACATATGTGGCCCAATCTATGGATCTCAGTATTCGAGAACCCGCTCTCAGAAAAAACACGAGTCACAAGCTTTCCTTTACACTTTTTATGATAAGAATGAACAGGTTAAACCAGCGTTCAGAATTAAAAAAGGGGGGGTTGAGAAAAAAAAAAGAATGGCATATGTCTTTGGAAGATTTCTATGTGCACTCTTACTAATTCGGATAATTTAGCATTGTATAAAACCATAAATGTGTATAAAAACAATCTGTAAATCAGAGAAAATAAGCTCTAAATACAACTTTGTACCAGGCGCGTAGCCAGGAAAATTTTACGGGGGGGGGGTATGAACTTATTTGTGTATAAATAGACGGAATTTCATCACTAATCCAAAAATTTCGGGGGAGAATATATCCCGATATCCCCTGCCCCTCTGGCTACGCACTTGCTTTGTACAACTTCGCTAAAAAAAATTCCTTTTTGTTTGGGTTTTGTTATGGGCTTATGTATGGGCGGCATATACCCATAACAACACTGTCCCGGATGTGTTGTTATGGGGCACATATAAGACCCTATTACCGATTCTATTAGTAGTAACGAAAGTAACGAGTAACGACTACTTAGTAACGAATAGCGAACATCTAAGTAACAAATACATAATGATACTCATTTTGTCGTTACTTTTACAGCACTAGTTCCAGCGTAGAGGGGAAAATGCGTGGAAAAAAAATATATGGTGCGAGATCGCCGACCGGCACCCCATGTATTAAAAAAATTTTTTTTAGGAAATTTTTTAAGTTTCAATTAAGCTTGCTATGTCAAGCTTGATTAAAGCTTGCTATGTCAAGCTTAATGCAAGTTGAACAAGTGTAAACTTAAACACTTGATTCAAGCTTGCATTAAGCTTACACGCTTGAAAATTTCAAGCTTAATTCAAGTTTATTGACTTGATAAATCAAGCTTGCTGCAAGTTTGATGCAAATTTGCTGTGCTGTCTGAGAGCACAAACATCAGTGCTGCCTTTCCTCGATCGCACGCGCGAAGAAATGCACCCCTTGAACCAATCTAGATACAGGCCTTACAACTGAAGCTTTACTGCGGATTAGCAGCTCCGGTGTCAGGATATTTTGCCGTCGATACTGAAAGGAGTGGGCTTTGTGGGTGGCTAATAACATGTAAAAGCTGCGGCGCTTACATTTTGGTCACAACCCTTTGCACTCGAAGAGTCATGGGGCTAGGTGGTGTGACCAGTTTAAAATGAGTATCTCTAAGATAGTCACACCCACTTGGGCACATCAATTTTTGGGTTTAAAGAGGTGTGATGAAAATGTCAGAACCATATCCGGTATATCTCGTCAGACGCGGCTATGGGAAGATGACGTCACACATGCGAAGGCGTGGTTCACGAGATATAAAGGATAAGGCGAAGACCTTTTAGTCAAATCCGTTTGCACCCGAACAATCAGGTGACCCAGAGAGTGTGACCATCTTATTTCGGCTATCTCACACAAAGATGGCCACCCCCCCTCAGGTCACAGGTATGAGAGTTCAAATTACGCGGACTCTTACACTACATGACTATTTAGGACACATAAACAACGGATAGAAATAAAAACCAAAGTTACACAAACAGTGTCCAAGTGCAATATGTTTATCTTTCATCATTTTTTCGGACATTAAAATTTTTTCTTCTTTCTGGTTTTATTTCAGATATGCATTTTCCTACTGGGCGTTGCAAGCAACAGATCTCATGGTTATCTGCGTGGATTAATGTCAACCTCGGAAAAACTGCTTGCAGGACAAGAAAAAGGCTCTCTTACACAAGAATCATTGACATCTGGATTCAATTTGAAAAGGGAAGCTGAAAATTCCGAAAAAAGCCCAGGTCCTAAAACTCAACTCAGTGCTGAAAAAGGAGGGTCTCCTGGCGGCCAAGGCAGTGCTGGAAGCAGTGGATCCCATGGAAGTCAAGGTAGTGCAGGCAGTCAAGACGGATCACAGAGACTGAGAAGGAACTCACAAACCCAGAACACTAACTCTGGATCGGCTCCCGGAACTCAAGGCGGTGCTGGAAATGGAGGGTCTCCTGGCGGCCAAGGCAGTGCTGGAAGCAGTGGATCCCATGGAAGTCAAGGTAGTGCAGGCAGTCAAGGCGGATCACAGAGACTGAGAAGGAACTCACAAACCCAGAAAGCTAACAGTGGGCCTGCTCCCGGAACTCAAGGCGGTGCTGGAAATGGAGGGTCTCCTGGCGGCCAAGGCAGTGCTGGAAGCAGTCGATCCCATGGAAGTCAGGGTAGTGCAGGCAGTCAAGGCGGATCACAGAGACTGAGAAGGAACTCACAAACCCAGAACAATAACTCTGGATCGGCACCCGGAACTCAAGGCGGTGTTGGAAATGGAGGGTCTCCTGGCGGCCAAGGCAGTGCTGGAAGCAGTGGATCCCATCGAAGTCAAGGTAGTGCAGGCAGTAAAGGCGGATCACAGAGACTGAGAAGGAACTCACAAACCAGAACATACCTGGATCGGCTCCCGGAACTCAAAGCGGTGCTGGAAATGGAGGGTCTCCTGGCGGCCAAGGCAGTGCTGGAAGCAGTGGATCCCATGGAAGTCAAGGTAGTGCAGGCAGTCAAGGTGGATCACAGAGACTGAGAAGGAACTCACAAACCCAGAACACTAACTCTGGATCGGCTCCCGGAACTCAAGGCGGTGCTGGAAATGGAGGGTCTCCTGGCGGCCAAGGCAGTGCTGGAAGCAGTGGATCCCATGGAAGTCAAGGTAGTGCAGGCAGTCAAGGCGGATCACAGAGACTGAGAAGGAACTCACAAACCCAGAACACTAACTCTGGATCGGCTCCCGGAACTCAAGGCGGTGCTGGAAATGGAGGGTCTCCTGGCGGCCAAGGCAGTGCTGGAAGCAGTGGATCCCATGGAAGTCAAGGTAGTGCAGGCAGTCAAGGCGGATCACAGAGACTGAGAAGGAACTCACAACAGAACACTAACTCTGGATCGACTCCCGGAAATCAAGGCGTTGCTGGAAATGGAGGGTCTCCTGGCGGCCAAGGCAGTGCTGGAAGCAGTGGATCGCATAAAAGTCAAGGTAGTGCAGGCAGTCAAGGCGGATCACAGAGACTGAGAAGGAACTCACAAACCCAGAACACTAAATCTGGATCGGCTCCCGGAACTCAAGGCGGTGCTGGAAATGGAGGGTCTCCTGGCGGCCAAGGCAGTGCTGGAAGCAGTGGATCCCATGGAAGTCAAGGTAGTGCAGGCAGTCAAGGTGGATCACAGAGACTGAGAAGGAACTCACAAACCCAGAACACTAACTCTGGATCGGCTCCCGGAACTCAAGGCAGTGCTGGAAGCAGTGGATCCCATGGAAATCAAGGTAGTGCAGACAGTAAAGGCGGATCACAGAGACTGAGAAGGAACTCACAAACCCAGAACACTAAATCTGGATCGGCTCCCGGAACTCAAGGCGGTGCTGGAAATGGAGGGTCTCCTGGCGGCCAAGGCAGTGCTGGAAGCAGTGGATCCCATGGAAGTCAAGGTAGTGCAGGCAGTCAAGGCGGATCACAGAGACTGAGAAGGAACTCACAAACCCAGAACACTAACTCTGGATCGACTCCCGGAACTCAAGGCGTTGCTGGAAATGGAGGGTCTCCTGGCGGCCAAGGCAGTGCTGGAAGCAGTGGATCCCATGGAAGTCAAGGTAGTGCAGGCAGTCAAGGTGGATCACAGAGACTGAGAAGGAACTCACAAACCAAGAACACTAACTCTGGATCGGCTCCCGGAACTCAAGGCGGTGCTGGAAATGGAGGGTCTCCTGGCGGCCAAGGCAGTGCTGGAAGCAGTGGATCCCATGGAAGTCAAGGTAGTGCAGGCAGTCAAGGAACTTCATAGAGAAAAAGACATTCTTGCTAGAGAAAAAGACACACGTATGCAAAATATAGCGAAAATAGGTGTATATATTTTTTCACCTTAAGTGAAAATTATAGAATAAAGAAAAATTATTTCAAATCTACAACTTATTCTTTTTCGCATGAAGTTGTATTGATTGCTTACGTAAATAAACAAGAATTATATGCTTAATGACTCCGATTAATCCTTGATATTTGTTTTGTAGTCGTTTGCTAATTTGTATGTACGTATATTGTAGATCTTGTGCTATCATGTCACCCCAACAGTGGTGGTGGTTGACATGAGTATAGAGGATATTTCTCGGGACATTTAACTCTTTCCATATAATGCATGCGGCATCAAAGCACAGCGTTTAGAGAAAAGAAAAAAGCAAGTTAATCATAATTAGATGTCGCTCGTGACCTGTTTCAGTGGTGGGACCTGAAAAAAAATAGTGCCACTTAAAATCCTTTAAATATAAATACATACATATAGTGGTGCAATCTATACCCTGCACTCAGTGCAAGCATTTAAAATCTTTCAAACGGACAATAACTATCAAAATTACTATAAAGCTTTTGCTATTTTTTACCTAATCATGCAAGTGTATAAAACGTAATTATGTTAGTATTGACAAGTTTGCTCTATTGCTAATCTAAATGTCACGTTTAATTTTTATTTCGTATTTATGTCCTTTGTAGAGCTGCTTGTTCATAATTTTTAAATTATTTACTTATTTTAAAATCAATATTAATATAGAAAATATTTTGTAAATGAAGAAAACACAACAAAAATACCTGACTGCATTGCAAAAATACGATCATGCAATTAAAAAATGATTTCCTACTGAGCGTAAAATTTCGTTACCAACTACTCCGGAATATCATTAACTGCTTTTTGCAATCAGTAATTTTTAAAATTAATTTTTGGAATAAACAGTGAGCGATTTCGTGCTGCTGCATTATGTTGGTATAATTTAAACCAAAGTCACTGTTTAAAAAGGTAGTTAATGATATTCCGGAGAAGTTGGCAACTATGCAATAGCTACCAAATGTCTATATTTCCCCGTACATTCGTGTAGATCACCATGCGAGAGCCCGGAGATCTGGACCCCGAAGACAAAGCCAAATAAGCCGTATGGAAGCCAAGTTAATGACGTGTCAGTATGGCTTTTGTGTTAAATGCCAAAATGTCAACCCGGTAAACGGAGAAAGGACGCCAAGTTCCTTGCAAATAAGCCCATGTCCCGCGTATGGTTCAGATAAGGAAAAATAGTAGTTATCGCTTCCTGCTTTTTTTATGGATAATATTAAAGTATAATAAAATGCGTGCATTTTTTTGATAAAGGTCAATTATTAATAGAAGTGTGTTACATAATAGGAGCATGTTTTGATTTGGATAGTGGTTAGCCGGTGGGGCCAGGTCCCTGTGGCCCCTAATAACGAGCCGCCTCTGATCATAAATGAACTTAGAGCAGCTTCACTGTCCGTAAAATGAATTTTCCTTTAGCAGATTTTTGTTAATATTATTGGCTCAAATAGTTCACCTTTTAATTTACGTGTTTATTCTGTAAATATTTAAGGCATCTCTTAATTTTTACTTGTCTGTCTGTCTTGTTTTCGTGGATTACGGGGGCTTAGGCACTTCTTCTTTTACAGCATTTTGTATCAACTCCAGATCCAGATTAAATCGATAGCAGCAGTACTTGCCAAGGGTGTTAATTCACAGACACCCGAACAGTTCCTTTGTACCTCATTCAGGAGCCGATAGATGGCAGCACTACCAATCGTAAGCGGGGCTTCTTTGTTTTGAATCAAATACCAAGCAGAAAACTCCCAGACGCCTCACCATGGCACAGTGGTTACGTTGCTGGAAATGCTAGACGGACGAAGTGTGAAGGTCCGGGGTTCGGGTGCCATCGCGCGTCCGTCGACCTCACCGTTCGGAGTTTTCCGAGGTTTTCTCCGAAACTTAGCACGGGTTAGCACTCCGAAACTTAAATACGGGTTAGGACCCCTTAAAAAGACTACCACGGAGGGCATACCCCCCCTTGTGTTGTCCTTCTGACGAGGATTTATAAGCGGACTTCGAGCCAACCACACAAATTCGATGTACATGTTCTCAAGAACAACAACAGACTCCAATACTTAGTTTTGACACCCACCAGAGGTATCGTTTTTTTATGGGAACTTGGAGGACACTGCGACCTGGGCGTATTCAAAACGTACCCCAGTTTCAACTCACAACCTTTCGACTGCGAGATAGACGCCTCTCCCAACTGGGTTATCGCGGCCCTAATATTTACTTACTTTCAGTTTACATGCAATATATAAAATTCACAATTATAAACGTAACCGGATTTATAAAAAGTAAATTACCGGATTATTTTTAGAAATCTTATCTTTTCAGTGCATACAGAATTATTTAAAATATTGTTGTTAAGCAATATTTGACTAGAGAATTCACAAATTATACTTCTATGTCATATGCTTTTCTTTCTTTTGTATGAAACTCTATTCTATGAAGGCGACTGCTTCGTTAGAGATCTTCCTTTTCTATATTTCGTAGTATTACCCTAAAAAAAACAACTATTTTAGAAAACCTGTACCTTTTTCTTGCCAACACAGGCCTGGTAATATTATAACCACTTACTGAACACTAATAAATATTTAGGGAGGCTTTCTCGTAAGTTTCTAGAATGGACAATCAACATCCCTATTTACTTTTTACTTCTACAAATACTTTCGCTTTCAGTCTCCCTGGCAATCTTAAAGCAAGTTCTCATATTTTAAATATGTCCAATTTAAAACGATATGGTTAGTGCTAAAATTCACCTTCTTATTTCGTTACCAAATGTGTATTTTTTTGAGGGTATCCGGATTAAAAGGCTATCAGGTAGCCACTTAAACAAAAGATGTCCGTATATACAAAGGGCATTCCATAAAAACTCAGAATAAAATCATAAAATATCAAGAAATATATTTACGGCAAAAAAATACATCATTCTTTTTCAAAATACCTTCCCTCAGATGATATGCAACGGTCCCATCATTCAACCCACTTTCAAAACAAGTAGAGAAGCCCTTTTCTGGAAGCTGCTTCAAAGAACCCTCCACCGCTGAAATAACTTCAGAATCTGTGTTCAATTTTCTGCCACGGAGCTTCTCCTTCAACGTCGGAAACAGCCAGAAATCGCATGGTGCGAGATTTGGACTGTAAGGCGGATGTGGCATGATTTTAATATTGCATTTACTAAGATATTGCTGAACAGAAGTAGCGACAATCGGGCGAGCATTATCGGGATGTAATGTTCAATTCCCTACCAGTTCATCTCCATTTCTGTAGGGCAAATAAAACAGTTCTTTAAACAAGCATCGAACTAGGAAAATAAACTCGTGTGCTTCGTTTAGAATTTTGTATAAACGTACAGTTAACAGTTTGAAAAAATCGCCTGCACTTCTATTTTTTAGTTTCGCGGTGTTGCCACTACGTAAAAAAACAACTCTCAGTTTTTATGGAATGCCCTTTGTAGTTGTTGAGGAGAACCTCGTAGATGGATTAATGCATAGCTGTCTTCCTTTACGAAATATGATTAACCTCCATAACATTCCTCTACAACATATTTAAGTTAAATTAATGGTTTGCTTAGCAACATTTTTTTTTTAAATGACCAGATTTCAGATTTTTTTTATATGTATTTATTACGTTGTGCGATTTCCCTTGCCCATAGCTGGCGGCGCCCATGGGCACAGCATTCCCCTTCCTATTTAATTCTCGACTTACCTCCATTATGTTAATCTTGTTAGAAGTAAGTGGGTTTTCGCAGTAGTGAGCTTAAAAGTTGCTACACTTAATGGACAGGCTAGTTAATGTTCGAATTTACCCAATTGAATTTATTTTTATAGTTGTATTACATTTTTAAGATTGTTACTTATTTAAAATTTTTACATTATTCTAGCTTTTAAAATTAAAATTTATGGTAGGGACCTCAAACTGCAGCAGCGTAATACAGTACAAGTGAAGAAACTGACAGATTCACACTCACGCGCTTGTACGATTTGTGCAATGCTTATGGGGATCCAACACTAAAAAGTTTAAGAAACCCTGTCTATAGTCTATCAGGGCAATTAGGCGTGACGTTTCACTGACATCATATATATATTCGTTTGTTTCTGATTACTTAGAATAAAAATTTATGTTTTAAGGGGGGTCAAAGAAATTTTAAACGTTTCAGAGTATATTAATCACACTATTCTTTCCTTTCTTTTGAGGTAAGGTGAGAATGTTATCGCCTGGGGCCCAAATTTTTCTTTTGCCCAGGGCCATAGGCATAAATTAGTATTCTACTAATTTACGCCTATGGCCCCCTATGGCCAAGAAGGGGCGCCTACACGCCTATGGCCAAGAAGGTTCTATTGCCCCCCTTAAAATATAAGTAAATTCATATGTCACTCTTATGAAAATATTCCTACAATAAGAAACATTTTGCAATCCCCCCCCCCTCAATGTCACATGCCAATTTACGCTAGTGCCCAGGGACCAAAGTTGCCTTGATTGGGCTCTGGATGGGGATTGGGTGTTAACGTGTAATAACTCAAATATATTCGTTGGGAGATTGCGTACACCACCTCGGGAAAAAAAAAAAAAAAACGTTCGTAACGTCTAGCAAATATTTTGAGCTTTTTTTCCCCTTTTTTTAATACTACCGTCTGGAAGTTAGTATGTAGGATGCTATTTATATTTCTGGCCTTGGTAACAGAAAGCGTTGCTAGGCGATCCCAGACGATTTAAATCGAAAATTTGATATTTGTAAACATAAATTCTTCAGAACGATTTGCCTTTTCAGCTTGATTTGTGTTGTTTACAGGAAATTTAAAAATTCATCTCGTTAAAAAAATGGAGTTGACTCGAGAAGATTTTCGTGCAATTATTTTTCATAACTTTCGACGAGGATTGTCAAGACAAGAGTGCTTCGATGAACTTAAATCTTTATACAGCGAAGAAGCACCATCCTTACAGCACTGTAAAAAGCTGCTATAACGAATTTAATAGTGGTCGGTGTTCCATCCAGAACAAATTCCGTGCAGGTCGTCCAAAATCAGTTGTTGTGCCAGAAAATATCGATGTTGTGCGAGAACTGATTAAGCAAGATCGTCATGTGACATACTGTGAGATTGAGGTGTCTTTGGACATTAGTATGACAAGCATCAATAAGATATTGCATGAACATTTGACCGTACAAAATATTTGTTCGCGTTGGATCCCGCATAATCTGAAAAACGCTCAAAAGAAGGCTAGTATCGATTGGTGCAAGGAAATGCTGACAAAATACAATCAAGGTGCATCAAAGGCTGTGTATAACATCTGCACAGGTGACGAATCATGGATCTATGCATATGAGCCGGAAACAAAACAGCAATCGACTGTATGGGTCTTCCAAGACGAGCAAAATCCAACAAAAATTGTTCGAGCAAGAAGCACTTAGGAACAAATTGTTGCCTGTTCTTTCGGCATTACCGGTCACGTGGCGACAGCGGCGTTAGAGCAACGCAGGACGGTCCATTCTGAATGGTACACAACTATTTGTTTGCCAGAAGTCGTCGGAGAAATTCGAAAAAAGCAGAAAAAGAGACGCATACTTCTTCATCATGACAATGCAAGCTCTAACACATCGGCTCAAACAAAGGATTTTCTGAAATGCCAAAACATCGAATGGATGGGTCATCCACAGTAAAGCCATGATTTGGCACCCAATGACTTTATTTATACGCGTACATCAAAAATAAATTACGTGGACAACGATTTTCGGCACCCGAAGAAACGGTTGATGCATTCAAAACGCATGTTCTGCAGTTACCTCAATGGGAGTGGAAAAATTGCTTCGAAAATTGGTTCAAACACATACAAAAGTGCATTGGTCTTCATAGAGAATATTTTGGAAAACAATAAAACCAATTTCGATCATAAATATTTATTGTTTCTTTATTAGGCCAGAAATATAAATAGCAACCCTCGTATTGTCCATAATGTGGTCCTTTTTTTTTTTCGGCCAGACATCATCCTTCGTCGAAAAAGGCCTTGGGAGCCATCTCGTAAGCACGACCTTAATTTTTTTTTTCGGTTTCTCGGATAGCGTAATCGCTTTCACCACCCATTCAATGCCACCGATCCCCCAAATTATGTATTTAAGTCTTTGTCGGGACGATCACTAGAAAAAAGGGGGGGGAAGCGTGCTTGAATAAGAATTATTTATTCTTTTTTTTCTCTCTCTGGAACCGAGCAATTAGTACCTGTGCTCATTCTTGTTCTGCATATCCGTTTCAGCGGACAATTCGATTCGAACAAATTACCTACCCAGGAGCCCTACCACGATAGTCTCGGGAAATAATCGGTAGCGGATAAATCAACCTTCTCGCACATATGACGTCACATTTCGACAGAGCACTTAAAAGTGCCACCACGATAATGTCGTAATGTTTACGATACCGTAAATACTGTCGAGAAATCCGCTGTTGTTTTACGACACCATCAACAAGTGTGAGAACCGTTTCCCGCTATCGACTATCTTCATCTCGGATTGCAGCTCGTGGTATTTTTGTTTTGTTTGATCGTTTTAACTTTTAAAAAAAATGTCACGATTATTGGTTTTAGCGCTTGCACAACAAGACGATGCAAGAAGGGTTCCTAGGAATCGAATTTCGATTCCTAGATGTAAATCATTTGATTTAAGCGAGGAAGATTTCATTAGAAATTTCCGCTTAAACAAACAATCCGCACTTCGGCTGATTGAAGAACTTAAGCCTTTTCTCGAGGCTAAAACAACAAGAAAGACAGCCCTCAACACAGAAATAAAATTTTGAAATGATGAAGTTAAATTTTTTATTATCACTTTTTAAATGTATGGTTATTCACTTAGTTTCCATTTATTAAACATGCACTGTTAAGGAAAATATGCTTAAATTACAAATTCAAAGCAACACTTATTATTATTACACAGTTCATTTTATATGCCATGAAAAAGAAAAAAATGTTATATCACCTTTAACAAATTAATGTCTCCATAGAAGATACTTAAGGATGAATAATTTTTATACTATCACTGAGTTAGCAAACCTTCTTTTATATAATCTTTCTTCTTTAAATAGTTACAAATAACAGCATCTGTGTTTCAAGGTGTAACATCCTAAAATTTTGTCTGTCAAATTGTATGTAATTAATATTCCATCTTTGGGCTGTATATTGTTCAGAAATTGGTTTCAAAGTATAATTGTTTTGGTGTATTTTTTTAACATGCATTTCACGCGCCGATCCACGCGCTCACGCTGATCGGATATCGGAAAGAATGCTCTACTTTGATTGGGTGATTTCTGTCGATTACGATACTCCCGGAACAGTCGAAAAAATTCTCGCTTCCTTTAGACGTGACCATGGTGGTAGGGCAAAAGTGGGGGTCGCGGCTATTCATCCGATGATTTCATTATCCGATAGCGGGAACTATCCGCTACCGATTATTTCCCGAGACTATCGTGGTAGGGCTCCAGGTCGGACTTCTCATCAGGAGCTCTAGCACGATCTTATCGGAAAGCATCCGTCACGGATAGTTCTCACTCACGGATACTGAAAATCTTCGGATAAATATCCGATACCCTCATTTTGACTCTACCACCATGGTTTCGACTAATGGAAGTGAGAATTTTTATGCCTCTTCCGAGAGTATCGGAAGGGGACGCTATCAACCAATCAAAACAAGGCACTCTTTGCCGCATTCGAGCACGTAGTTTAAGTTTATGACATAGTACTTAAATAGGTACCACGTCTTGTCTTATTTTGTTAGTCGATCTCTGGCTGTGTTATACCATGTGAATATACAACGTGTAAGATACTAATGCGCAGTACTCAAATACAGTCAAAAAAAATTAATATCGATTTTCGAACCGCTTTACCAAAACTTTAATTGTAAGTTGCGTGCAAAGTTAGTTGCGCTTCGGTGGCTGAATCGGTAAGACGCGGGACTATTACTAGGGCGTTATGTGATCGAACCCCGTGCTGCGCAATATTTTCCTGCACATTTTTTTTTTTTAAATACGCGAATCTTGGTAATTAATTCATCAGAATTTTACACTTTCAAAATAAATCACTTTTAACACCCACAAAACTCAATATTTCTTTAAGGTACATTAATTTTTGTCAGACAGACTATTTTTTCCCTAATTGTCACCCGTTCGTGATGCAACAGCAAGAGTATTAATTTTTTAAGCATCATCAATTGTAAAAATATATTCTTTGAATAGCAGAAATAAAATTTTAAAAATATATAAATAAATATACAGTCAACTCACAATTTTACGACCCTTCCGATTTAACGACCCTCTGATGAAGTGCTGACAGTTTTTCAATACCTTTTATAAACTTTATTTTACACTCAGTATATTCACATGGCCATTATGACCATTATGCCAAAGTTCATTGAAATCCGCATTTTCCTGAAGCCGTGCCTCCTCCTTATAAAATAAAAACGGTAATATTCGAGTAAAAACAAATCAGATTGAAATTATCGTCCAAGCAATGGAAGAAAATCATTACTTAAATGAAAACAACTTTTCCAGTTTTTATAGAGCGCAGCAAACGAAATGAGGATTTGAAATCTCTAGCACAAAAATTAAACAGCAGTGGAGGTTTTATTAAAAATGTGAAAGCTTGGCAAAAGGTAAGCAGACTGTTATTTTATAAATTTTAAATATCATTAAAAATTAGCATTATTATATTCTAATTGTTCTAGGCTCTAAATATTTTTTAAACTCTTGAATCAGTTGGAATGCTAATGATTTATTCAACCGAAAATTGTTGATAAATTCGTCGTCGCTTAATTCAAAGGATTTACACCTAGGAATCGAATTTCGATTCCTATGAACCCTTCTAGCATCTTATTGTTGTGCAACAGTTGCTACAATTAAAACTGAGGCATTATTTTGATGTAAACAACTACCATCAGAACAAATAACCACGCACGCTGACTTGTATCCGAAGCGGAAAGAGCTTCTCACTCGCGTTTACCGTGCCGGGAAAAAAAAGTGGAATTTCCGACAGGGTTTCCGATATCGGAACGTTCCCGAGAGCATCGTTGTAGACCAAATTGACGCCCTTTCGGAATGTGACGTCATGAGTGAGAAAAGGGTTGTTTTTCCGCTTCGGAAAGGTTTCCGAGAAGATCGTGCTAGGGCCCCAGATGCGTAATAGAAGGGTTCTTTAGCCACTATACCATCTGGGCGACTGTTCTTGGAATAAAGTGGATCGCAAGATTAAAATACTCTATAGAATGCAAATACAATATTAAAATAACAAAGGTATGGCTTAAGGAGAATCTTCCAAAACTGTGCCCTTTTGCATAAGGTTGTTGGCAGGATTAAAACATTCTATACAATGCAGATATAATATTAAAATAACACAGACATCACTGGGAAATTTTTTCCCAAACACTGCTCTTTAGAATAAGGTTGCTCACTAGATTACAATTTTCTGCACATTGCTAATAAAATATTGAAATAACACAGACGTCACTAGAAGAAAATCTTCCGAAATTCTGGTTTTTGGAACAAAGTTGGTTGAAAATGTAGAATTTGTCTACTTAAGTAGTCGTTAAAAAATAAAATTCATGGCTACTTTTGGCCTTGAAGAAGCGTTGAGTTGTTAATTAAATCTCTTCAAAGTACATATTACATAATATTGGAAAGATTCAAGGGTAAAAGTACACCTGAATTTTTCTTGAACCAGACCCACAAAACTTTCCAGAACTGGTAAGTTATTAATGGGATTTAAGTTATTAATGGTTGGGTAAGTTATTAATGGTGGAGGGGTGGGGTTGCACTCATGACTAGGGGGTGAGCCATGAGTCAGAGGTTGTGGGCACTACAGATGAGACGGACTCAGCTAGGGATGGACGCGAGTCGAAAAATGGGCGTCTCGCAAAACAGCCTAAAAGCTTTGTCTCGTCTCGCAAAATCCCTATATCGTAATGTTAAAAATGTCTGTCTCCTCTCGCAAAAAAGATCTAGATCTCTGTCTCGTTTCGCGTCCATCCCTAGCACTCAGCCCGAACCGGGCTCGGGCTCTTGAGAAATTTCTCTTTTATGGAACACACTCCTTCGAAACAGATTTTAAGAAGGGATTCATGGGGAACTAAACTAATTATTATTATTTGATAAACATGAATACAAAGAATTAGAAAAAGCATTAAGACATATGACCACCAGGTGGACATAGGACGTCATCATAGATCGGCGATCCATTTTCTTTCTGACAACCCCAAAATTCGATCGCTGTCGTTTGTTTCATTTTAATAAGTACTTGCTGTCGTCTGACAAAGTGATCGAACTATGGGAGGGAGAACGTACATTTCGGAGAGGATTGTTCGCGTTTCATTTGAATCAGGCCCTCATTTTCATCTTCAGGTGCGCCCAGGGAAATGACTATGCTGCCTCTTCTAATTATGCCGCATGCCGCACCTGAGTGGCTGAAAGCCTATAGGTCGTTCGGAGCCTGACTGCCACCTGTATTTGTAGCTTCGCGATCACTCGTTCTCGATCACTTTCTTCCCGATAGTTTAGCACCAAGAGGACTACAGAAACACATTTTAAAAATCAGTTTCCAATGTTAAACACTGGCACTAAAAATGGGTGAAGTCCCAGGGGGGGGGGGATTCTGGAAGGTATAGCATAACTCAGTACGCTACAAGGCATCTAATAGTTGGACCAGTGTTGCCGCCTCTGAAGGAACGGACGGAATGACACCTAACCACAGGGTAGCAATCGAATCTGGATCCTTGGAGTGGTAAAGTGGTTCCTTAGCCACTACACAGCTCGTCATTAGTAGAAGAGGCTATTGGTGACTCATGCCCTGTGTCGCTACAGCCGGGTTCTTCTATTTGTGTCAGGTGTTCTTCAACAATTGTTGCTGATACAGTGTTCCCTCAATGTTCTTCTGGGCTAAAGGTTGGTCTTTTTGATCGTTAAAATGCAGTCCTTTCAATTCATTGGTGGCAATGAAACTGAAATCTTGGACTTGGATTTTTAGGCGATATATCTTTCTTGCCGCCCAGGTGGTGTAGTGGCTAAAGAACCAGTCTATCACGGCTTGGGTCCGGATTCGATCCCGATATGGGATTGGGTGTTAACTCGATCGTCCCTTCATAGGGGTTAGCGTGTGCTGACCCTTGGGCACTCCCATAATAGAATGGCCAATGCCCTCGGGCCGTTGTAGTGGCGAATGCCTAATCGGCAAAAATATCCACTTTTTATGCACAAATTGTGTACAATCTATACTTTTTTTGCAAAAAAAAGTGCAGACTTTTTCTAGCTGGGTGGTGATTCTATAAAGCGTCTATTGTTGCGTCCGCTACTATTTCCCCACAAATATAATGTTTTCCATGTGTAGAATTAGATGGTGTAGATGCATGTCTTCCAATACAACGTCCTATTTCTGAAAAACTGACATGATTAACATTCCATGCATGAATTTGGCCTTTTTTAATATCTGAAGCATCAGGTCTTTGGAGTTCCCCTATTTTATCAAGTATTCAAAATCCCATTTTTCTGTCTAAATTTTCATCTGACTATAAATTAAAATGCGCCAAAAGTCCTATAAAAATATATGCACACTGCAGATAATAATATTAAATGAAGAAAGTGAAATAACAAACGCAGTAATAATATTGGGTCGGCAAAAAAGTAGTTGCGTTTTTTACTTTTTTACATGAAATTCAAACAAATACATTTTCAATAATGAAACCATTCTTCATGTTCGACCGTATTTGAGTAACTTTCATACTTGTAGTCAGAAGAGCAGAGAACAGATTCTCATTCCTGGCAACATTTCACCTGTCTAAGAGAACCTTTAAATACTCAATAACAATTTCAAAATTAGAAAGATTTTCAAAATCGTAAGCAGTCGTTTTGCAATTTTCTTTAAATCATGTATACGGACCAAGGAGGTTTTGGAGACACGGTTCATTTGGACCACTGACTCAATATTCTAATTTCTACCCCTGATAATTTCAGTACAAAAAACTTTAAGACTAGAAACAATATTTTCCCGCCAAATAATATTTATTTCTTTTAACTGTCGCAAGCGAAATGAATGAAAGACGAAAAGATCGGAACCTACAAATAACGCTTTTCAATTTGCAGAAAGTCTCTTAAAATCGCACAAAAAAGAATTCTCAATATTTCCGTTAGTTATCGTAGAAAATTCGTGAAAATTTATATTTAGGTTAATTTGAAGGTTTTCTTTCGTTTAATAAAGTCAAAATAGAGTGTTGCCACTGAGAAAAATGAAGTTGATGCATAATTAAATAGGAAGACGGCTTCTTATGCAAATTAAAATAAAAGTAAATTAAAGTATACGTTATTTGCAAACGAATGGTATATATAACTTTGCTGTACGACGAACGACGGCCAAATAAAGAGCAAGTGGGTGGGGTTTTTTTTCCGCAGCTGTACATGCAGTTATTTTTATACAACTATCTGGATTTAAAAAAAATAGACAATTTTATGACCATTTTCTTGAAAGTAATACGACCGTTAACGGGTTAAAGGCACCCATTTATATTGACATTTTTGATGAACTTTTCAAACTGAACTATCTCATAAAATAAAAACTGAAATCCTATAGAACTGGTGTAAATGTATTTCCTTTTATACATTCCATTAAAAAAGTGTTAGATTAGTTTTCAAATGTACACTTTATGAGATCTCAGTCTTGACCGAAAAAACAATCCCGGATTCTCCCCCAATCGACGAGTTCAATGCATAGCTACTGAAGACTCACAAGACATGTTAAAATGGTGAAAACTAAAGTCATCGTCAATGGATAGAGTTTGCTATTCTCTCTGTTGAATCTCCTTCTTTCAGGAGAATCGAATGTAATTCTAATAAATTTTAGCACAGCTACTAAGATTTTTTTGGAGTTTCTACAGGAATCCTTGTCGAAACTCCATAAACTCTGTGCTAATCCACTTGTACTCCGGGGAAAGAAAATCACAGTCGGAAATGTTCACTCTAATGCCTCATTTACACACAGCTCACATCCTCGGGAATGAGTAGGAGAAATGGAAGTAACCGGAATATAAACACCTTGCTCGTCCTGCTCATTCCATAACCTTTCCTGCTGCCCTGCCTGGAGCACGCGCTCCCTCCTGACTAGATTTTGAAGGCAGTGTGGAGGGAAATACAGCAGGAGAAGGCGAGAACAGCAGAATGTAAAACCCTCACTGCTTTTGGAACTGCCGCAAAATTATTTCCTGGAGAAAAAGCAGAAGCGAGAAAAGAGGGAATGGCTGAATGTAAATGGGGTTTTAAGCAGTGGAGGTTTCAGGAAATTTTCAATAGAGAAGGGGTGAATGTGCGGAAAAGTATTTTTTTTTCCATCGATTGAGTTTCTAATTTTGATCACTGTTTTTATCTGTTGAGTTCTACTTTTGAAAAGGTGTAGTGACTTAACCCTCTCGTCACCGAATTATGAAAAATCAGAGAAAAAAAAATCTGTCTAGCATTGAATGCATCTGAAATACTCTTATAAATCATGCAAAAATATTTTTTTCTAATGTCGATTCATATTAGATTTTTCTAATATTCATTTCTGCGTTTTCGAAGCATTTTGTTATGCTAAAATTAATTTAAAAGGATGCACCTATTAGGTAAAGGTTGAGGAATAAGAAAAAAACTATACTTAGCTTAAAAAGAAAAAAAAACGGTAAAAAAGTAGCGTAAAATTTTCTTAATTTTTCTCCTGAAACAATGAAGCGAAAACTGTAAAAAAATGATCTCATTGGACCCGTACTGCAATCTAGGCACGATTTATGCATCTAGTTAGGAGCCTCCTATACTTTCTACATGAATGAATGATATTGATATCACTGAAAGAAAAAAATACTAGATTAAACTGTTTTCTCTCTCAATATTGCTATTTGAAGTAGGAGCCTCCTATGAGGTTCAGGGTGACGAGAGGGTTAAGTGACCTTTCAATCCTCCGCTGGTTAAATGTTCGGTCTTTTCATAGGCAGATTTACACTTAATATACATTTTCTGGTTTTAAACATACAGCTCATTTCACTGGAAAAAAAAATATTAAAACTCCTGAATGTTATCTTAATGCTGCTGAAGCAAGCAGAAAATCGTTCTCAAGAATGCTTCTAGAGTATTAGCTTCCTAATTAACTCAACCTTGTTTCTTTATTCAAAAATTTAGTTCTCGAAAATTTTGTCAACTCCCTCTTCAGTGACTGGATTATTGCGCAATATACGGAAACCCGACTCAGACCTCGACCCCATATAGCGAAATTAGACAGTATTTTAGTTCCCGATTCACTTGACTCTATCCTTAAAGTAAAAATACAATTAATTCTCCACCACTTCTTTGACTCCTTTTTCATCGACTCGACTATGAAACACCTTTCAAACATTGCAAAATTCACTGAGGCAAGCTCATTCAGAAAAGCATTTCGAAACACTGCATTCATATTTAAATTTCCCTTGCTGTTTCCTTTTTCTTATAGTTTAACACAAATAAGAATGCACAGTATTGAATTTCGAATATTTCGAAGTCCTTGGCATGTTATACTTTCCTTTTAATGGACTGCTTAAGCATTGCATGGTTTCTCAAGGCTTTTGTAGAAATGACAAAAGCCTACTTTTTGGAGCTGTGCGAACACAAATAAAACAAACTCATTTCTTCGAGAATTCAAAAAAATTCAGATTACACTTTCGCAAGCCGTATTGCATTGCTGTGGTTAACAAAATACATGTCAATCTCGTGTGAGTTTCGGAAAAATGTCTGAGATATGGAATTTCATTGGAAATTTTTTCGAAGAATGATACAAATTTTGCAAAATAGTCTATTTTTTCATTTTTATATTCTGAAACTTTCATAAGTGATATAGGTTTAGAGTTTATTACAGTGCATATGTTACAGCTTGTGACAGGACTTCTGAAGAATTTTTCAAATATCCGACATAATGAGTCCATCTCTCATAATTTTTCATTAAAATGCAAAAATCAAAATTAAAAACTTTTTTAAAAATATTTGAGCACGTGAGACTGATGCATTCTCGGATCATTCTGGCGCATCGTCCATAAATCAGGGTGGTCAGTTTAAATGATAGCGAATAAAATGTTTATATTACAAACTACATAGTGGTTACATCGTTGGAAAGAGTGCCAGAAACTGAATAGATTATCAACTTACACTTTTTCTGTCATTTTCATAGTACAAAACATACGCTCATTGGACATGCACCAAAATAGTTTGCGATTCTTTGATCTGTTGGGTCGATTGTTTCTGTAGCAACTTCCATCCACTACGCGGAAAATCATTACCTTACTGCTTGAGAAATGCGTTCAGTTTACCGAATTGGACGTTGGTGACTCAAGAGTCCATTTGGCTTGATGGTACATAGAGCAGGAGAGTTTGGCTGAGATAGATGTCACAAAAATTATGGATGACTTTGCAAAAAAATAAATCAAGACGCAAGTTCATATAAATACTTTCTTAAGCAGTTGTGTAGTTTTTTTTATTATTATGTGCAAGTTTTTTTATTTTATAAATTATTTTAAGTTTTCGTTGCGTTTCATTTTTTGTTTAAATAATTGAGTTAATTGTCCAGTGCTCTCCACCCCCCCCCCGCCTCACGAAAAAATGAATTGTGCCCGTTATACACTCAATTATGAAGGGAACTTGAGCTTAGGGGGCCTCGGAAACTTTACCGCAAGGGGCCTCCAACAGGCTTGATCCGCCTCTGGACCCATGATAGAATTCATTGTGCTGATGGGAATTGAGTACTGCGGATTTGCCTTGTGGTTGCTTAAAGGTTCTTTTTTTATATAGATCCACAAGCTACGCACAATGCACCTATACTGAAGACTCCCTTTGGAGGAAATGGGCGCTTAGAAAAGGGACGAGATTTGAAAGCAGCTGCCTTAGAGTAGTACAGTGACAAATTATGACACATCTTCATTTTGACTTCAAGTAGTACACCGCAGTCTCTAAGGTGGTTCGATTATGGCTGTTTACTTTCTCCCTGTACCAAGCCCAAGTCAACTACTCTCTTGGGACTACAAAACAAAGAGTCATACTTAAAAGTGCTGCCGTTTATTGACAGGGTTGTCTAAATTAAACTTCCCCAACTCACAGGCCTGTGCAGGATGTTGTAAGGGTCAGAATGGGATGAAATTTGGAAAACAGACACTTCAGATCACGCGCTCGTGATTTATTAAAAAAAAATTATTAGTACAAGAAGTTGCCGATAGGTGGCGCTGCAGATCAACAAGACGTTCTACAGATGTTCTATAGGTGTGCCTTGGTTGTCCATGACAACACCCTGTGGCGATTGGCTAGTGGCGTCCACTACCGCCAAAGCAACGTCTTGTACGCGTACAGAATCCAGAACATGTCGTCCTCTACCTGGTAAAATTCCTAGCTGTCCGGTTCTTTCGAACTTCTTCATCCTGTCTCGTAAAGCGCGTGGTGTCATGGGTCCTCGGCCTAAGTTCTTCAGCCGACGGAATGCTCTGATCGCAGCACAGGAGTTCTCGTCATTCTGGTAGAAAAGTTTCACTCACAAAGCTTTGTCTTTCAAAGTCGCCATTGTGCATCCGCGAGCTGGAAACAACTTCCTGTGCAGCGCCTGTCTTCCACTTTTGTAGGGCTCGTCTTTTGGATACGTTGCGCAGATTTATTTCTGCAAATCACATGGTTGCAATATGTAAATGACTAGTGTTACAGCACCCCCTATCGGCAACTTCTTGTACTAATATTTTTTTTTTTTTTAATAAATCACGAGCGCGTGATCTGAAGTGTCTGTTTTCAAAATGTCATCCCAGGATGACCCATACAACATCCTGCACAGGCCTCTGAGTTGGGGAAGTTTAATTTGGACCACCCTGTACATTTGGGCTTCAAGCTATCTTCGGTTTTACATGGATGGATGTTCTTTGAATAATGCAATGAATGCAGAAAAAAAATGTTTCACGCCATTTTGAAGTCGATTGAGTGGATCGGCACACTATCATCACAAAGAAAGGTAAACCCCCTGACCTGTTTGGGCCGGATCGTGGCTTCTGGCGCACTACTGATGAAAGGTTAAAATTTTTGTGAAATGAAATGAAACTTAAATATAATGAAACTGATTACCCCCTAGGGGTTCACACTTTGAGGCGCAATGCTGAAAAAAGGGCAGCCGTGGCCATCGCTCGACTGAACGACCCGCAAGAGGGCGGACGACCGAAACGTTCATCGCGTGCCACAGATCGAGAGACCCTTTTGGACGATAGCTGGCTGTGCGCGTCCAAAAAGGGTCTCTCGATAGGTGGCACGCGATGAACGTTTCGGTCGTCCACCCTCTTGCGGGTCGTTCAGTCGAGCGATGGCAACGGCTGCTCTTTTTTCAGCATGGAGCCCTCTATCCAGCCGTTCTCGCATTCTTCCATTTTTCAGCGGATGTCAGTGCTGTTCAAAAGAATCGTGACCCTTTTTGGACGGGAAGTGACGTCTAAAAAGTAAAGGATTCTCGTAAAGCTAGGTCACCCGCCATTATTTTTATAGAAATCCAATCTATTCTTCGTGACGGGCAACCGTCCAAACGTCCGAGTTGGGTGTTCCCAGAGCGGGAACACTGTGAGTGAAAGGGTTAAGGTGAAAGAAGTTGAACATACGAAAACGTAAAGTGTTACAGACTTGCCCAATAATTATACTTAATTATGTGTTATGCCAAAGCCGGATATAGGTTTCATTTGTAAATAAAATTGATTGAGTAAAATTTGTTAAAAATAACGCAAATATATAGCTACTGAATGCCCCTGACTCTAATTCTAGCTAGTTCTTAATATACTTAATTCTGTGGGAGTTTTTTTTCTTTGTTTCCTGACATTTATAATTTTTTTATGTAAAAAATTCTTAAATACTACTTGAAAAGACGACAAACGTTATAGGGTGTCCCAGAAAGTCTGCTTTCATTGTTTATCTGTTTGAGAAAAAGAGGGCGATATAAATTGAAAAAATGTTCAAAATAAGGTAGTTGAAAAGACAATGTTAAGAAAAAAGTCCACTCGTCCATTTTCCAGAAAGTTGTACTTTTTAAGTTATACTTTAAGTTATACTTTTTATACTTACCTCCCACCCCGCAGAAAAAAAAAGCTTCCAATTAGTAAAATGGGCTCCATACACTTATGGGGTGATGTACTAAACGTGAGGATTCTATCCTAAAAATGTTAGAGATATAAAGATGTTTTCAATGGCTCTCGAAGGGAAAAAATCACGATTCCGGGGTCGTGTAGAAATGAGAAAAGAAAACAATTTTTTACACTCACTTCACGTTCAAATTCGTGTAAAACCCCTGAGCCTCTTTGTTTAAAGATTTCTCTGTGACGTTTTAGGATGAAAAGCTGAAATTTTGTACATCACCCATTGTGTAGGAGGTACATTTTTCTAAGTGGGAATTTTTTTGTACGGGGATCGTATACAAATTTCAAAAGTGTACCTTTTTGAAAAATGAAAGCGAGGAATTTGTTCTTAACGTAGTCTTCTTTTCTACCTCCATTTTTTCAGTTTATATTGCCCACTTATCTCTAATAGGTAAAGAAGTAAATCGTGTTGCCACCTTTTGGGGATACCCTGTAGAGTCGCTATTTTTAGAGTTCAAAGGGGCCTCACCATGGTCGAGTCGATAAAACACTCAACAGGGTAGATGGCTGGTGTGTGTAGGTCCCAGGTTTGGGCCTATCGCGCGGCTGTCGATGGACCGATCTTGAGTTTTGGGCGGCTTTCTCCAGAAATAATGTCCATACGCGTTATTACCTCTTAAAAAGTCCTTCGCCCGAGGCACCCCTCTTTATTCAGATACCCCTGGATGAGCTTTGTTTTAAGACACAATACAATACAAGCCTGTGGTAGTTCGGTTGGCAGGGAACCGAGCTCTGAATGAAAGGACCCGACCGGGTTTTGAGTTTTAGAACCCCTTAAAACGTCCCCCGCCCGAGTCACCTTTTCCCAGGCAGATGCCCGTTGTGCCATAAAGAGGATTCCGAGAGGCTGTCCGGCTTAAACGTCCAGCTGTTGAAAAACAAAGAATGACGAATGAATTGAGACGCATTCATAAAATAGTATCATTACGTCTTGACTCATCCACTTGCTTATCCCTTTAACGCGCAGTGTTCCCGCTCTGGGAACACCCAACTCTGACGTTTTGACTGTTGCCAGTCACGAAGAATAGATTGGATTTCTATCAAAATAGTGGCGGGTGACCTAGCTCCACGAGAATCCTTTACTTTTAATAGCGCGTCCTTTCCCGTCCAAAAAGGGTCACGATTCTTTTGAACAGCACTGACATCGGCTGAAAAATGGAAGAATGCGAGAACAGCTGGATAGAGGGCCCGATGCTGGAAAAAGGGCAGCCGTTGCCATCTCTTGACTGAACGACCCGCAAGAGGGCGGACGATCGAAACGTTCATCGCGTGCCACAGATCGAGAGACCCTTTTTGGACGCAGCTGGCTGTGAGAAAAAAGGTCTCTGGATCTGTGGCACGCGATGAACGTTTCGATCGTCCGCCCTCTTGCGGGTCGTTCAGTCGAGCGATGGCCACGGCTGCCCTTTTTTCAGCATGGGGAAAGGGTTGCGCTTCAAAGGGTTAAAGTATGACTCTCACGCAACTCAAAGAATTTGAATAGGTTTATTCTCAAGTTATGTAATGTAAGGCAATCGAGTCTGACTCTATACCCTAGTATCCATTTTGCTCGGGCCATTATCAGCCGGCTACATGGCCAGTGGTAACCCGAGAAAAATGGCTAGTAGGGATACTATTTCTGTTTCAAACCCTCGCTACTTCGTGGATTCCAAGTCAAAAATAAAAGAATAGAATAGTCAGCTTTTATTATTCACGACTCAGTTCAAGCGGAAGTTTCGTCTCATTATCTTTCCAGGAATTTTTAAATTAGAAATATCGACAGCAAGTATATAGAAAGCTATTTAGCTTTTCATTTCACGAAGGAAGGATGATTCATTCCGCTTCCTCTCAACCGAGCCTCTGTTGCTTCTAATGTTTCTTTTTAAATTGGTATTATTTTTATCATTTAGATACATATATTTTCAACTTCATTTATTCTGAGTGTCTAAATGATTTAAATCTTGTCCGTTTTCAATCCTATTCGTGGAAAGGGGGAGGGGGGGGATAGGTCCATTCATGAAAAGATGTGAGGTCATTTAAAGTAATGGAATACTTAAAAGTAATTATAACTTTTATTCTATTGCACATATTTAAATTTAGTTTTGTGTATTGAAATCAGTATTAAATGTTCCTTAAAGTGATACATGAGTTTGTATTTTGTGGAACGTAGCACTTCCTATAAGCATGGAAAGTTATAAAACCTAAACCTTTCCCAAAGTGTCCACAATTTTGGCCACCCCTGTAGATACTGCCAAATGAGCAATGAAAGAGTGAATAGGAGAAATGGAGGAAAAAATGGAGAGAACAGCTTTTTCTCAGGAGCCTTTATCTAGGTGCAAGATAAGGTCAGTTGTAACAGTTGAGAAAGGCTGTGTTCAACGTGTGAAATTAATTGAAATCGTCGCATTTCTTTCTTTAAAAATATGTTATTTTTTAAATTTTAGCAGTATGTACGGGAAAATGGCAGGAAAGTAAAAAAGGGAAGATTTAATCTTCCTGCAGAAAGACAGAAGAAAAGTTCAAAATCAGGAAATCTTCTTGGAAAACAGTTGGCAGCTATGTTTGTATCAGACTTTACTAGTTGGATAACTGGCGCAGTTGTGAAGTTCTTGCTTGCAGCAGAGTTCTCACTACTTGTTAAGGCTCTTGTGTACTAATGTTTCTTTTGAACCAAAGTTATTCTATGGAGAAAACGGCGTTCACTTTCACCACATTTAGACACGAACTATTGCATATTTTTCATCCATTCTTTTTTCCCTTTAATCTTAAAATACTGATCTACATTTATTTTTAAACAGAATTTATCTAAAGCAATTAGAAGTACATTAATTACATCTGAAAATAACATGAAATTTGACCAGAAAGAAAACTTTCTTTAGAAGGTGTAATTAATGTACTTCTAATTGTTTTAGATAAATTCTGCTGAAAAGTAAGTGTAGATCATTGTCTTCTTTTAAAGGGGAAAACAGAATGAATAAAAAATATGCAACAGTTTGTTTCGAAGAGTAAACCAAGTTCTCAAAGATGTGAAATAGAGGGATCCTGAATCATTATGATGATATGTCTGATATCAGGAAGAATGAGAAGCAATCGGACGCCCTCCTTACCAGGAAAATATTGCGGACGATTTTTTAAGTGTTCCCGTGCTCTGATTTGTGTTTACATGTTCGAAAGTAATGTTCCTGTTTTTTAATTTCTCTTCTCGTGTTTCATCTTTCAGATGTTCGTGTGTTCCGATTTTGACATCGCTTTCGAGTGACTTGGACATTTTTCCTTGGCACGACGTTGGTTGTGGTGTATTTTGGTTATACATATCAAGGTGACTAGATTTTGAAGAATCTGAAGTAAAGGAGCCTGAGAAAAATTCGGGATGAAATTCCGCTTCAAGCAAGCTACGATCTGCAACCAAGCCCTTCGTATTATAATGTAGTAGGAATTTTAAGTCTTCCCGCGCTCTAAAGCAATGTGTTATTTCTCTTCCCGTGTTCCAACTTTATTGTGTTCTTGTGTTCTCATTCTGACGGTCACTTATTGCGTCTGAAATTGTTTTGATTTTTTTAATTTTTGCTAGGCACGTTGTTCCTGTGTTCCAACTATGAACGTTATTGAGAAATAAGATAATTCGGAAACTTTATTCTTGTAAGCTGACTGAATAGGACTTCAAATACTGCAAGCATGTTGCAAATTGATAACCAGAAATTTTACAATTTGCTCTTCGCTCTCCATATTTTGGTTCTATTATTAAATAAAACAAAAAGAAGTAATCATAAAAGTTCAAGCTTTCTCAGTCAAAGAGAATATTTTAATATCTGACTTTTCAGCACATTGCAATGGCTAAAATCAATTTTTTAAGGATAATATATATCATCATTTCAGTTGATATGTTTCATTCCATATATAAAGTTCATATGCTTTTAATACAACTAGTCCACCAATTAATTCCCTTAAATCTTTAAAAAAAACTGAATTTTGAATTTGCGTAATTGAACATTTAAGTAACTATTAACGGTTAATTATACTTATAGATGAGTGCCATCGGTGGTTTTGAGGATATTTCGCTCTCCCGTTAGTAGCGCAACCTTCGAAAATCATTTAAAGAATCACTAGATTTAATGGATACTTAGATTTTCTTTATAATAAAAACCATTCAAGACATTCTCCTGAAAGTTACGGAAGAATTATTTTCATTAACGAAATTTTCTTTAATCGGCTTGGAGGCTTCAAAGTATTCACAGGTAGTTGAATGAAACGCTTCAGGAACTGTGGTAATCCAAGGACAGTAAACAGAAGAGAGAAAGGAGACACATTTTTAGAGCACTTAATTCAAATTTATTATCTCAAGTACATAAGTTAGGCACAGTAAGCCAGTTAAGAGCTTTCATGAAGCTGAGTAGCGTGATAAAATTTAAAACACTGACAGTTATAATAATCCTGGTCAGTCCAAGCAACGCCTTTCCATGATGCTATAACACTCGCCACAGCGCTTGCTCTCCAACACTCCAATAATGGATTGATTGCTCGTGCTGACTATTGTGGTCTCTTCCCCTGGAAATATTGGAAATAAAATGTTAAACAGTACACCTTGCAACATGAACACACGTGCACAAAAAAGTATTTTTTAACACCGGCTTATTTCCGAAAATATAAATACTATTTTTCCAACCTTTGAAGTAGCTTCATAGTATGAAAGGTTTAAAAAAGTTTTCCACGTGCGAGCTAACACACAATGGCAACCTTCGCAGGACTCGGTCCGCTACTTAGCAGGGCCACGTGCGCGTAAAGGAATTTTCAAAGCTAGTTTAACCTACGCTTAAAATCTGCGTGCTATTACCACTCATTATGAATGTTGACTGCACATGACGCTAACTGTTTCCTGTTGAGTTGAACCGCTGACCCTTCACGCGATTTAGCACTCAGAGAAAAATTCCGAAGTTCTAGTTTTGCTTCTAATACGGTTGCCAATTTAGAGTTAAATCGGTTTGATTGAAAAATAGAATTTCCCATCCCAGCTCCGCGAATTTCGGACGAGTTTTCATCATAACTCGTCACTGGCTTTCTCTCCTTAAACAGGTCGAATATTGTAAACTCTAATCCTTTCCGTCAGACTGAAGCCAAAGTGACTTGGGGTCCGTGTCCACACATTTCCGTAGTTTTGTACATTCGAATAAGCTCCTTTAGTAGTGGAACCGTGAGGAGTTTAATGATTTAGCTCCAAGAAAGTCCCGTGCTCTCTCTCGATGGAGAAATAAGAGGGACGTCTTGGGCTGGAGACCAACTTTTAACGTAGCGTAAGTGAACTCCCCCAATGACCGCGTTCGGATGAAATTTTTTTAAAACGTGACTAGGCCTTCTTAATCTAGGAATTTTGTGGCCAACGGGTCCGCGATCTTCCCACCCAGTCAACAGGTCCCTTCCCACCCCGCGATCTTCCCACCCAGCTTTTTCAGGCGAAGGCCTTGCAACTCCTAGCTCCGAGTCACTGCCGTCGATCAGTTTCGGGAAACTGCCGTCGCAATACAGGGACATATGTTCACGGGTCACCTTTTTACACGCAGCGGCCCATTGTGAACGTCCCAGCAAGCTAGGGTCAATCACCAAGTCAAGGATCTTGGGCTGTGGACATCGGAGCCAGCTCAGAGAGAAACTACCAGGACCAGAGAGACCGTCAACACCGAAGGAGCGGGTGACCCCGGAGTTGGGCCGCTGCGCTTTCACACCCTCGGATCAGACAAGTCAACCAGTACCCTCATGACCTCCGAGCTGTTGTCGAGTTTCGGCCATTCTGAAAAAGCTGCCCTCTTTTAGCCTAGCCTATCCTGTCCTACTCTACCCTACCCTCTCTTAGTCAAGCCCATCCTATTCTCTCTTTTCAAGCCTATCCTACCCTCTTATCCAACCCTATCCTGTCCTGCCCTACCCTAACCTACCCTCTCTTAGCCAATCCTATCCTATTCTCTCTTTTCCAAGCCTATCTTACCCTCTTTTTGCCCACCCTATCCTGAATTGTCCTGCCCTACCCTACCCTAAACTCTGTCAGCCAGGCCTATCCCATTTTACCCTCTTTTTGCTCACCCTATCCTACCCTTTTTTGCCTAGCCTAGCATATCTTGTCCTATCCTACCCTACCCTACCCACATTTAGCCTAGCCTAGCCTAACGCGTACAGAATTCGTGAGCGGCAGACCAATCCCGGAACAAACACCCACATCAATTCCAAATACAAATTTAAATATCCGAAAAAGGAAGGGAAAAAAATGAAACAGAAAGGCATCAGTTGTCGGCTTGTACTTTCGGGTACATACGACTCAGAAGTACAGTGTAGGACTTTCCTGAAAACTAAGTCTCTGCATTAGAGAAAACTGCTGAAAATAATTTCACAAAGCAAGAAGTACTTATCTGTAATTTTCTCATTGTCACATGCCAATTGTCGGCAAGCCCTTCAGCATCACCTGGAAAATACAAAAGAGATACATCATGTAGCTTTGTCAAAGTGAAGGGTTAAACGAAAAGTTAACCTGTTCGCTTCCATTATTAGAAAGATGTAATGCAAAAATTCTTGCGTCTTTCGAATGAAAGAATTTTCTAATTACAGCCATTAGATTTCTATTCGTATTAGACGATTACTTTGTGATAGACTAGGAAAAATTCTACCCGACATGAGAAAACCAAAGCACATCAAAGCAATTACCTTGTAAATAAAAGCCTAGGTGCAACAATTCCGGGTTGTACTACTTCAAATCAAGACTTATGGGCATTACTCCAAAAATATTAGAAAATCATGTTCGATATCCGCAATAAAATACACACCGTTAGTACGATGACATGGGACTTTTTCTTAATTATTACAGAAATAACAGTCTCCACTACTTAAAAATCTGAAAATTCTACATATCAGAGAAAGGATGGATTCCCCCCTTTTCAATTTTAACTTCTGGAAATTTGTTTCTGGTTTGGAAATTTAAAAGCTGTCGCATCTATATCATAGTTTTTCTAAGGTACTGATTTGTAATTTTTATGATTTATTAAACAGTTTATTGAAAAACGGTGTAATAAAATTTACAACATTGAACCGAGAGACTTGCGAATTTGCACAAATATGTTACAAGGTATAGAAAGAAATATTCGCCATTCCAAAAACGTGAAAATCCATCGTCCGACTTGTCTCATACACAACTAAGCGAGAGTTCGTTTTTGACTTCAAGAATTGATGTTACACTACTGGCCATTAAAATTGCTTCACCAGAAAGAAATGTAGATAACAAAATGATATGTATTGACAACTATATTATGCTGAAAAAAACAAATGATTAAACTTTCAAGAAATTTGTGTGCATAGATCCCGAGAAGTCAGTAGCCATGACAACCACCTCTGGCAATAATAACACTTATACCGCTGGGACTCGGGTCAAATAGAGATTGGATGGCATGTACAGATGCCCATACAACTTCAACACGATGCCACAGTTCAACCGCAGTGACTGGAGTATGGTGACTAGCAAGTCGCTCGGCAACCATTCACCAGATGTTTACTATTTGGTGAGAGATCTGGAGAACGTGTAAGCCGAGGCAGCAGCCAAACATTTTCCGTCTCAAGGAAGGTTCGTATAATATTGACAACATACGGTCGTGCATTATCCTGCACAACCACATAGGGTTTCGCAGGGCTCGAATAAAGAGCCACGGGTTTAACACATCAGAAATGTAATGTCCACTGGTCAAAGGGCCGTCAAAGCGGAGAACAGGTGACCGAGACTTGTATACAATAGCATCCCATACTATACGCCCGGTGATGGGCCAATATGACGATGACGAATGCACGCTGCCAATGTGCGTTCACCACGATGCCGCCAAACATAGATGAGACCATTATGATGCTGTAAACAGAACCTAGATCCATCTGAAAAAATGACGTCTCGCCCTTCGTGCTCCCAGGTTTGTCGTAGATCACACCATGAAGGCGCTCCTGTCTGACGCAGCGTCAAGGGCAGCCGCAGCCTAACATGGTCTGAAGACCATGACTGGTCCTAGCTGACAGTAAATTCTGCTGCAAACGTCGTCGAAATGTTTCGTGCAGACACTTGTCTTGCAAACGACACCATTTCTTGACTCAGGGCTCGTGACATGGCTGCATGATTCATTAAGGTCATGCGGGTAACATGCCTGTCTTCTCGGCAGCTAGTGATAGCGGGCCGTTGAGATCCATCACGACGTTCCGTATTACTGTCCTGAATCCATCCACCCCGTATTCTACTAACAGTCATTGGATCTCAACCGACCGACGGGAGCAGCAATACTGCAATAGGATAAACCGCAATCCCGGTAGGCTACAATTTGACCGTTATCAAAGTTAGAAACGTGGTAGTAAACATTTAAACCTTACACGAGGCTTCAGAACAACTTTTCACCAGGTAAAAACGTTCAAATTCAATTTGTGTATAAGAAACCGGCTGTACAATCTCCTCATTCTAACCCATTGTAGGTGTCGCTACCGGCGCCTGCTTAGTCTGGCTACGCTGAGAAGCTAATCATTTGCTTATCACAGCATCTTCCTGTTTGTTTAACCCATTTATGCCTAGTGTCCTTTTTTTGGGACGGCATTTTCACTATTACTCGAAAACGCTATTTATTTTTCCTAGCCTTTATTCATGAGTATTGAGCCTGAACTCTACAAAATATTTTAACATAACCAAGTAGGATGTTGATATTTCGATTTTTATGCATAATGATTTTAAAAGAAATTATCCCTTGTTCAAGAAGTTGACATCAGAAATTTATCTATTATTTCTGTTATCAGTAAAAATCGAAGAAAGTCGCAAAAATATCCAGGCACAAATGGGTTAAATTTCACGTTTGTAGCATGTCGCCTTCTTGGTGTAACAATTTTAATGGCCAGTAGTGTACATGTCGTAAGTGACAGTGACATGAAATGCATGTCACTCAATTAAGTTTAAAGCACTTTATGCACAAATTAAGTCACGGTAGGAATAGTTCCATGCATTCTCATAGTCGGATCCATTGGAATAGCCCCTAACGTAAATCACTGACATAAGAATTGTTGGAAGTAAATTAAACATAGAGATGGACGCGAGACATCTCGCATTGTCTCGCGTTCTCGTCTCGTCTCGCGAGACGAGACCGGCCATTTTTTGCGAGACGAGAAAGGAAAATTTTTGCGAAGTGAGACGCGAGAAGAGACAGTCTTGGCGAGACGAGACAGTCATGTCTCGCGCGAGATTTCTCGCGAGAATTTTCCGTCTCGCATAAATTTACGATAGCAATTATTTTTCAATCGGAATAGCAGTGCTGTATTTAAGGAGATATGCCATCCTGAAAAGGGACACTTTGCTTTAAGCCTCTACCGTTTAACTTGCGTATCCTTTGTTATCGTTCCTGGTATACTATCAGCACTCTACAATACACACAAACACATAACATTTAAAATTAGCTCAGACGAGTGATATACAAACACAAAAAAAGAGAGGATAAAGAAAGAAACGGAAAAAAAGAAGAAAAGAGCTGAAGACAGAAAGTCGGCAAGTTGTTTAAGTTGGAGTAAAATCGTGTGATGAGTGTAAGCAAGTTTTTACGAAGTGGGGGAACACGAAGGTCCCTGCGAATGATTTGGTTGGAAATAAAGGCATGCGCATTGCGGATTTTTCGCAATATAGAACTTTGTTTTCCTTCTAGTTTGTTGATGTTTGTTTTGGCCGAGCAGGCCCATACCGGAGCGGCATAGGTGGCTGCTGGCCGGACGGAGGTTTTGTAAAGGAGTGTCTTGTTGTAGGTACTGAATTTTGAATTGAAGAAGAGAGGCCTCATTTTCTCAAAATCGGCCTTTAATTTGTAAGTGCCAGCACAGGTGTGGCGGTTCCATGACAGTGTCTTGTTAATTGTGACGCCGGGGTACACCACAATGGAACTCCACTCGATGGGAGTTCCGAGGACGTGTAGTCTTAAGGTTGGGGTACGGTAGGAAAAGCTGAAGGCCTGGCATTTGGAGGCATTTAGAGTGATCTTCCAGAGCCTCATCCAGTCGGTGATTAGGCCTATGTGTGTTTGCATAGTGATGGCAAGGGAATGTGCAGTTTGAGCGCGACCGATGACGGCAGTGCCGTTGGCGAACAAGGCGATAGTGGTAGAGTGATTTTTGGGGAGGTCGTTTATGTAAAGATTAAATAGAGTGGGCCCAAGGATAGAACCCTGTAGGACACCACTCTGTATAGGATGGCTAGCGGATAGAGCATCGTTAACTCGGACAACATACGTACGATCCTGTAGGTAACTCCTGACTAAATGGATCAGTGTGTCAGGAATGC
Organism: Cheiracanthium punctorium; assembly: GCA_038373885.1. Classification (NCBI taxonomy): domain Eukaryota; kingdom Metazoa; phylum Arthropoda; class Arachnida; order Araneae; family Cheiracanthiidae; genus Cheiracanthium; species Cheiracanthium punctorium. The sequence continues at coordinate 39,353 of JAWZYV010000184.1, forward strand.
CAAGTTGCATAAGTTTGAAGATAAGACCTGCATGCCAGACCTTATCAAAGGCCTTCTGGAGGTCCAGGAGAAGGATGGCCGAACGTTGTTGTTGTGAGATTGCCTCGTGAACAGTCTCAACAACTCTGACTAATTGGTGGACCGTGGAGTGGCCGGCTCGAAACCCGAATTGTTCGGAGAGTAGGGTGTTGTGTGTTCGCAAAAAGTTGAGCAAGCGATTTCGGATAACACGCCCAGTGAGCTTGCTGAGCGAACTCAGAAGGCTGATAGATCGACAGGAAGATGGCTTGGTGAGATCCTGCCCTGCCTTTGGAATAGGGCAGACAATGGCGGTTATCCAGGCCGTGGGGAAGTGTTGTTGTTTGAGGATCAAATTGGTAATCAAAGTGATGTAGATAATGAACTTGGCAGGTAGGTGTTTGAACATCATGTTAGTGATGTGGTCAATGCCCGGGCACTTTCGTACATTTAACTTGTTGATAACGTCCCTGTTGGAATCCCTCCCCCGTTTCGCAAGTCAGTTCTATCCCGACACGCAAAGCGGTCGCAAATCGCAGAGAGGAGCATATGAATCCGGCCCGAAGTTTAACAACCGTGAGCAAGAGCCATGTGCATTACTGCGGCGCACCCGCTTTCAAGTGAAAAGGTGCATCTCCCGGCAGTCGACAGAGACTTGCAGTCCAGGTCAAGGAGTCCCTGCCAGGCCGAAGCGGCGAGCAGCAGCCTGCTTGAAGACTAGTTTATGTGCTAGGGTGCAAGTAGCACCATTTGTAAATAGTTGTAAAAATAAATATATTAGGTTTTAACCAAGACGTACTTCTTTCCATCCACTTCACCTCCAACTACAAGTGAGCTAGAACCAAGTGGTCCGTCGAGACACCGGAGCCTGTAAGTACGTCTTTGAGTACTTCCTAGTGTATTTATTATGGAACCTAATATCGAGAGTCTAGTCTTCTCTCAGAATTCAATTTACGAGAGCATGACAAAGTTCGTGCGTAACTTTACGAAGGATTCAAAAGATCGTAAAACTTTATCGTATTTTAAAACACGATTAAGTGTATTTAATCAAAAATGGTCAGCGTTTAAAGCTAACCATGCTCAGCTACTTTTGTTCAAAATACCTACAGAACATTTGTATGTTAAAGATGACTTGTACTCTGTCGTGGAAGAATTCTACATTACAAATTATTCGGAAATTGAAACACTCCTGGAACACAGTTTCCCCCTTCCTCGCTCCGAATCAACAATTAAGCACGTAACTGAATCGACAGCCATCAAAGGCGAAGTTAAATTACCTCGAGTTCAAATACCAGTATTTACTGCCCGTTATGAAAATTGGGCTTCCTTTCGCGATATGTTTGAATCCGTGATAAATACTATCGCTTCCTTATCACGTGCAAAAGCTTTACTATCTTAAGTCGCACGTCAGGGGAGGAATCGAATCTCTTATAAAGCACCTAACCACGACCGACGATAATTATGCTAGAGCATGGAAAATCTTAAAAGATCGGTACGAAAACAAAATAGTTCTAGTAAATATATATCTCAAGCGACTGTTTTCTCAAACTAAGACTAATGTCGAGACAGCTCAAAGTGTAAAGTCACTCCTGGATACTCACCACCTCTGAATCTTTAGCAGCTTTAGAAAATCTTGAAATTAAAACTGAAAACTGGGACACTATATTGGTCTATTTCTTAACCCAGAAGTTTTCTTACGAAACTCTTCAGTTATGGGAGCGAAGTCTCACAACGTAAAAGGAAATTCCCTTGTTTGAGGAATTGAAAAGATTTTTAGATAAAAGATTTCTAACGCTTGAAACTGTTTCAACCGCTTTGCGCTTTCCTGTTAAACAAAATCCCACGAAAGCTACTCTTCATGTTCCTAAAATTTCCTGTACACTATGCGAGGATGAGCATCATACCTCACGTTGCTCGAAATTCCATAAAAAAACCGTCTGCTGAAAAGATAGTGCTAGTCAAAACCAAAGCTCTGTGTTATAATTTTCTTTCCCCACACTCGGTTCGTCAATGTTCAAGTAAAAACTCACGTCGTCTCTGCAAAAGGCGACACCATTCACAGCTACACGACGCGGTAGTCAAAGCTTTTACTGAAAGTGCTTGTCAAAGTCGAATTAACGACAAGGTCGAATCCGAAAAGGTCACCGAACTTTCCTCTCACTTGATGAGTGAAACTACCGGCGGAAATTCCGTGTTGCTATGTACGGGGGATCTATTCTGCCACGTTCGTTTAAGCGAACGTTCGGATTTGTGACGTATTTCGAAACATATGCTAATGTAAACATTCGGTACGAAGTATCTTTACTTAAAGCGCTACCGTACCTTGTAGAATACCAACATACGTTAGCAGGATGCGAAAAACGTCATTTTGATGTCACAGATCCGAACGTTCGCTTTTACGAACGTGGCAGAATAGAGCCCCGGTACTTGCAAACGTTTCAAACTCGTACGGAAATACGATACTGGTAAAAACTCTCTTGGATCAAGGCTCACAAGCTACACCCTCCAAAAAAAGTATTCGAGCAAGAGAGAAATTTCCTATTTTAGATTTGCGAATAATAATTGAGATTTTGTAAAACGCACAACTTGACAGAAATATGGAAAGTCATATTTATACATAGCCTAATTCAATGATAAATAATTTTTAATATACGAAACCAATGTAGGAAATTTCTCTCTTGCTCGAATACTTTTTTTGGAGGGTGTACATTCAACTCCGCACGTTTAGTTCAACGTTTAAAGAAAATTCCCGTTGCAACCGAAGTAGTCGGAAAAGGAAACTTCAATTTAAATCCTTGCAATAAGGCCGTGTCGCTCAACATAAGCTCCAGGAAGCACGAGCTCATAGGAAGTAACGTAAATGCATTAGTACTAAAAAACCTCACTCATTACACCCAAATTCTTAAAACAAAAGATCTACCATGGGAACTGACGCAGTGGTTGTTAAATAAAGCGACACCAGTCAACTGCTTTAAACTAAAAAGAACATATTTTAATGAACAATATACAGGTACACAACGGCAACCGTTCTGTTGCACTGAACCGAAAAACACATGAAGTTTAAACGTCCTTATATACAGCCACGCCATCTCTCGGGCGTACATTTGCATTTACCTGGTTTCTTCTTCTCTTGGACGTCGGAACGAAACCTTGTGACTCTGACAATCCGGCCCCATCGTACCGACGGTCGAAGAAACTTGAATCCATCATCCAATTACAATAAAAATTAAACTTTTCATATGGCAAAGCTTTTGTCAATATGTCTGCTAAATTTTGATTACCAGATACATACAATAAATTAAATTTTTTCATTTCCAACAGTTCCTTTATATAAAAATACCTTGTATCAATGTTTAGTTATTTGACTATCATTACAATTTTTAGAAAAATGTATGGCACTTTGATTATCGCAATAAACTTTCGGTAAAGACTGAGGTAGGGAGTAGCAATATTTGATGCAATACCAACATTATTCCCGAAATGTGCTTCAGTTATATTGCACGACCCATCTTTAAATTTTTGATCTTGTTTACGAAACTTGGGTTTTACTTTACAATTGAATTTTAAATGTCCGAATTCGTGGCAGGAAAAACAAAGGCCAATTTTAGCGGAATTCCGTTTCCCTACCAAATTTTGTAATTTACGACTATCGTCATACTTATTCCGCTTAGTTAAAAGTACATTCATATTTTCACTTTTCACTTTATCATATTGCGTTAAACTTAAACGACTGTTCTCTAAAAGTAATGCTTCTGTAATTTTTTCGACAGTAAATTCCTCATCTTTTACAGTATACAAATTCAGAACAACACCATTATATTCATCTGGTAAATTTCTAATTAATTGAAAACTTATATACAAATCGTCTAACTTATGTTTACTTTCATTACATCTGGACGCTGCTTGCTTTACTCTTTCAATAAACATACCAATAGTTTCATTATCTGAATCAAACTTTATGCAAAAAAATTCATCTAAAAGTCTTACTAGTTTAGCACGACTGTCCATATCGAAATTGTCCTTCATGATCTTCCAGGCAATTTTAGAGGAACTTACATCATCCAGTAGAAGTTGATACCTTTCTTCTAAACTGCCGTAAATGAGAGCAAAACCCTTCTCGTTGAGACGTAAGTAAAGGTCGCGCTCCTTGCTGTCGATACCGGTGCTTGAACTTCCATCCTTTCCGTCAGCGAGACCTGTAGATCTTTCCCCGTCGTCAGCTGCAGGAATTTCAGCGGTGACAATCCGCCAGGCTCCAACTCCCATTAACGCTGCACGCATATTCGATGACCATCGACGATAATTCGTCCCGTCAAACTTTAGGACCGGGAACTTTAAATAGTCTGACGTGATATCAGTCATTCTTTAAGCTTTTCACTTTTTATTCTTTTAAATTAAATCTTTTACAGTTAACAGGGCACCTGGGCCCATAACCACTTGACGCAGTGGTTGTTAAATAAAGCGACACCAGTCAACTGCTTTAAACTAAAAAGAACATATTTTAATGAACAATATACAGGTACACAACGGCAACCGTTCTGTTGCACTGAACCGAACAACACATGAAGTTTAAACGTCCTTATATACAGCCACGCCATCTCTCGGGCGTACATTTGCATTTACCTGGTTTCTTCTTCTCTTGGACGTCGATACGAAACCTTGTGAGTCTGACAGGAACATATAAGGGGCTTGAATTTAGCCGATCCCAACTTCGGCGAACCAAGCAAGATTGATCTCATTATAGGTGCTGACCTATATCCCTATGTCATGCTCGATGGTTGCATTAGAGGTCCAAGAAACACCCCATTGGCGCAAAATACGAAATTTGGTTGGGTACTAACAGGACATGCAGAGTCCAACGTTAAAGAAGGAAACTCCACACACGGAACCGATAAATTGCTCTGCATGGTAACTTTGCAGCAGCAACAAAAAGCGTTTTGGGAAATCGAAGAAATTCCAGAAATAAAACCGTGGTCGGAAGAAGACCAGACGACCGAAAGAATTTTTCAAACGACCGTGAGAAAAAAAGATAAGCGATACATAGTCAATTTGCCATTTAAAGAAAATGCGACACCCTTAGGAGAGTAAACAAACCACAAACAAACTATTCCTCCAGTTAAAAAGAAAATTCAAAGAGAATCGTAGTTTAGAAATTGACTATAGAAAATGTTTCAATGAATATTTAGAATTAAATCATATGTCTAAAGTTGAATCAAACTCGATTCCAATAAAACAGGATGAGTCGGGATACAAAGGTTACTATTTGTCCCACCACGCAGTTTTCAAACAGGATAGCGCAGCCGCCCAGGCGGTGTAGTGGCTATCGCGCCCTACTACCATCCTTTGGGCCCGGGTTCGACTCCCGGCTTTGGGTGTGGATGTAAAATTGTCAATTGTAAAGGGTGGGGGGTCATGGCCCCCCACATCGATTACGGGCCCTGAACTCAGTATTAGAGACGTCCTCCCCCCTTCCATTTTTCTGTCGCATGCTACATTATTATTGCAATTGCATGATTATATCTTATCTTTTTAGAATGTAATTTAACCTGAAAATAGAGGGTAATTGAAGAGCTGAGTGGATGAATATATTAAGTGACATTTTTACATGTAAAATAGAGATTTCGGGGTGAAAGACCATGTTTTACTGCTGGATTGTTCCTGGTTCTGCCAATCTTACCATAAGGCAGTTTTCAGTGCATGAACAGAAGATAAATGAATTGATGAAAAACGACACTCTATTGATTTTACACTTGAATATCTAAAAATTTCTAAATTGTGCCTTAACATGTTCCTCCACTCAGCTCTTCAATTATAGTAACCATTTTGCAAGTCAAACTATATAAAACTAGAACGACCACAGCAAGTTTAACACACTAAGATTAAAATAAAGAGTCAATAAATACGAAATCGATTAACTGTTCAGAAGCCAATCTTGTGTGATTTCTTTTACATCATTTTGGTCTGAAAGCGACTAAACAGAGCACGAGGTTGGCCATCTGGGCTGCTGTAGGCTCTGATATAGATGTATATATATATATATCAACATCATAAGGCCAAAGGAGGATCCAAGAAAATTATATTTACATTATAGATAAATTACACTATAGATAAAGCCCCACTTAATACTGGGGCTTATACCAGTATTAAGTGGGCTTTACACGAGATAAAATGAGTATTCACGATTACACCCCCTCCAGAAAAGTTTCTAGATCCACCCTTGCATAAGGCTGAACTGAACTTCTTGTAAATCTTCATTTTCATGACAGTCCAAAAATTTAGTAATATTCTGACGACCTTTAGCTACTTTTTATAATTTGTCTTTTTGGAACCTTTAACGCTTTGAGGCGCAACCATTTCCCAATGCTGAAAAAAGGGCAGCCGTTGCAATCGCTCGACTTAACTACCAGCAAGATGGCGGACGATCGAAACGTTCATCGCGTTCATCACCCCTTTTTTGACGACAGCTGGCTGTGCCGGCACAGCCAGCTGTCGTCGAAAAAGGGGTCTCTAGTTCTGTGGCACGCGATGAACGTTTCGATCGTCCGCCATCTTGCTGGTAGTTAAGTCGAGCAATGGCAACGGCTGCCCTATTTTCAGCATTGGGCAATCTATCCAGCTGTTCTCGCATCTTTCCATTTTTCAGCAGATGCCAGTGCTGTTAAAAATAATCGTGACCATTTTTTATGGGAAATGTGCTAAAAAGTAAAGGATTCTCGTGGAGCTATGTCACCCGTAACTATTTTTATAGAAATCAAATCTGTTCTTCGTGACTGGCAACAGTGAAAACGTCAGAGTTTGGTGTTCCCAGAACGGGATCACTGCGCGTTAAAGGGTTAAAGCTCCAGATTCAACCAATCTTATTAAATATGTATGATAAAATGTTTATCATAAATAAAAATTTTAAATTTTAAGCTACAATTAGCTGTAGAATCTTGTAAATTTTACTAGATGAAAAAATTGAAAATATTTTTTCTACTGTGTATTATGCCATTATAATTAAACAGTTAAATTATGCAGGGCTGCGTCCGTCCCCCCCCCCCTTACCGTAAAGTTCGGAATGGATTGTTCGGCGTACCTCGCGATTCCCACTCTTAATCAGCTAGCTATCGATGAAGGGTCAAACTATCCTTCATGTGCCGACATAATCCTGAACGACTTTTACGTGGATAACTTGTTATAAGGTGGCAAAAATTTAGCTGAGGCTTTAGAAAAACATAGACAAGTTATAAGCATACTGAAAGAGGGAAGTTTTACTCTCCGGAAATGGAGTAGTATTGACGATAGAGCTCTAGAAAAAATCCCCGTCCATTTTAGACAGCAAAGACAGTCTAAGATTCGAAGAATCCGTTAAAACACTTGTTTTGTACTGGAATACGGAAACGGATACATTTCATTACAAGGCAAAATTTGATTTTGTCATAGATTCTCCCACTAAGAAGACAATTCCTTCAGACATAAGTACAATATATGTACAGACAATATATGTACTGATATAGCTAGAGATGATAGCTACTGATATAGCTATTATACTGATACACTAATATATGTAAGTAATTGCTATTATACTGATACACTAATATATGTAAGTAATTGCTATTATTATTCATTTTCAATAAAATAGCAATAATAAGTTGGTAAAAATTGGTAACGAAACCACAGTCTTTAATTTTGCGAGACTCGCGAGACGAGACAGGCAATTTCTTTGAGAGACGTGGGACGAGACGAGACAACCCCGATTCTCGTCTCGCGCGTCTCGTGTCCATCCCTAATTAAACATTATTATTATTTTTTCAGAAACCGCAGTTCGCCTTCAAAAAATTTAATTTGGACGAAACATTGTACACAATGTTTCGTCATAATACATCGCATAACGTAGTGTTCGGTACATATTTTACGACACGTGCCTCATAATCATGCATACATAAAAAAGTATTCTGTAAAACATATCTAGCGGCCATTGTAATTTTCTCCGCAACTGTCTGAAGTAGGATACAAAAGTAGAAAATTCAAAGGCGGAAAGTCATCCCTTATTTGAAATCAGCCTGCAGAAAACCCCGAAATCGTAAACTAAGACATAACTGCTCAAAAACTGAATCTTTTATGTAAAAAATCCGAATGTTAACAATTTTCTAACATACTTTATTTCATATCTCAAGAAATCCTAAACCTACATTCATTTTACTTTAAAGCGTTTACGTACTATACATCCTGCACTCTGCAATTTCAGCTTTCTAATTTTCAAAGTTAAATAAAAAAATATTAACAGACACATTGGGCCCCAATTATTAAAATGAAACTTAACTTCTACTTAAACCTGTCACTTCGCCGAGGCATATCCTTCAGCACCTCAGAGCCCATGGTTGCGAAGGCGTGGGTTGGGCAATGCAGGTCTTGGTCCCGAGGTGGGCTGTTGCGTGAAAGTTTAATTTTAACATAAATCTGCAAATAGTTTTTTCTTCCACAAGCAACTGGCCTAACTTTATAAGGACAACAAGGTTTTTTTTTTTTAATAGATAAAACAAGCCTTCCCAAATATCCCCGATGTAACTTTTAAAGTACTTTTTAACAAGATCTCTTTACATATAGTTAACTTGTTCGTTTTTATCGTCGCAAAGACAGGGTTACCTTTTCTGCTTCCATCCTGGCTATCTAATGTCCGTCTTGATATCTCTCATCCTATATCTGATGATAGGCTCCTACTCAGTGAGACATTCAAAGAACCCGATCGGGAAGCAACGATGAATCAACCATAATCATATGCTACATTCAACCATAGTGAACATTCATCCGATACTGAAGATTTTCTCTTAAAATTCTCAGTATTTTTCTTCCCACTTAATTACTAGTCATATGTAGTAAACAACTTATTTTAGCCGTAAAACTGAGTCCGGCCACACACCAAAGATGCATGCGTTGCACAAATCGCGTATTTGCCTTAAAGTTAAGAAATGAGAGCACGCTCGCTGAAGTCGTAAGACGTAAGAGATGAGACGGGCTCAGCCCGAGCCCGCGCGGGCCCGAACCGGGCTCTCTAACTCACAATTGCGTTCGGGCTCGGGGTCGTGAAAAATTTCTATTTTATTGAACATACTCCTTGAAACAGATTTTTAAAAAGTGATTCATATGGAAAATAAAAGTACTTATAAAAAAAAAAATAGCGGCACGGGTGCCTAGAAGGCGCGTGAAGCTCTTTGGGTATTTCAGAACGGCGGCTTCTATTGCTGAGTGAGTCATGAGATCAGACATTATTTCATAAATATAGATATAAAGAATTAGAAAGTGCATTCAAAATTTGCAACTATATTCGTCTTTAATTTGCAAAAATTATCGGCAAAATTTATTGTAGTCTATCAAGAAATTACTTCTTTGAATTTTATTGAATTTTATTTATCTTTAGCTGAAATTTCGGGTTCGGGCTCCGACTTAAATAATATTGCTCGGGCTCGGATTAAAAGTCTTCGGTCTCGGGCTTCAAAAAATGAGCCCGAACTCATCTCTAGTAGACGTACGGGATGGAAACTGCAGTGTGTCCCACCGAAATAAAGACATCGTAATCGTGTGCCGTAACTGGATGCGAAACTGATGAATAAAAACGAAACAAGTATATTAGTAAATTATGTGCCAAATATGTACTTAAAGAAAAAACCCAACCCCTGCCACACCTGGGCAAGAATAAAAATTAAATGTGTAAAAGGGCGGAGGGGGGGGGGGAATTGTTCCGAAATAAAAGAGCAACTACTGTTAAACGCCGATACATTTGTCATATTTACATGTGACTGAATACTCTATGTGGGATATATTTTAAGAATCCTTGGAAGGCATCAGTGTTATCCTAGTTTTTAATGATAGCTGCCGTCCGTTCTGCTTCAGTCTGCGAATGTCAGACAGTCTCAGTCTGATGGATTACGGTGGCTTTATTTCGATTGGACAACGTCTACGTTGAAAGAAATTGTGTATCTTTAGCGCCATCTGCATTTTAGCATACATTATGAAATATTGAGATTTTTGATTAAGTACTATTGAAGTTGTATACACACACGCACAATTGTAATTTCCAGGATATATTTTTAATTAACTGAAATTCTGATTTTATTTTAAGATCGTTCCATTAAAATAAAATTTTCGTGGTTTTCAATTTTAAAATATTTACTTTCTCCAGACTGACATACATCAAAAGGTGTATAAATATGGAAAATATTAGTTTTAGCACATTACTGTTGAAATTCTATTCTTAATACATGCATTAAAATAATCTTACGAAAAATTTTAACTTTAAGTCATGTATTAAATTTTGGGAACCTGAAGATTTCACTTCATGGACACCTGTTGTGATCCACAATCCACAAGAATTGCTTCTCTAATTATTTTTTCCCCAATGGCCGGCCGTTGCCTTGAAAGGCTTTGGCCACAACGGGCCGGAATTGTTGGCCACTTTATTATGGAGGCACCTAGTAGGTGGACCTACATCGCCCCTATGAAGGTACGAACAAATGACTACTACGCCCAGTCGGGAATCGAACCTCGACCACCGGGAATCGAACCCGAAACTGTAGCACGGTGCTTTACCCGCCATACAATCCGGTCGGCCTTCTCTAAAAAATATACTGTGTCAAAGCTCTGGCAAGGCTTCAAGTCCTGAATGCAAGTTTTATTTGCTCCAAGCTCAAGAAATTACATTATGGTTATTAGATAAGCACTCTGAAATGCAAAACTATAAAAAGGTAATGAAAATTTTAAATTGCAAATAGTAAAAATTCAACATTAAGTGGCCACTCAATAAATGTTGAACGAAGAACTTTTATAAATTTCAGGTACTTAATTTACAGCTAATATTGATTTGTAAAACAATTAATAAACATTTGAATGAAACCCTAAAGCATAATTTACACGGTCTCGCTGAATCACTTTTTCTTAGTTTCGAGAATTACAGCTAATATTAATTTGTAAAGCTATAACTAAATATTTTAATTAAACCTAAAAGCATATTTTACATGGTCTCACTGAAGCACTTTGGTAAAATCATACAAGCCGGTGCGCATCCCATGTAAACATGGCGACAGTCGCTGGAGCTTGGCAGCCGCCAAGCTCCAGCGACTGTCGCCAACCATTTTCCACGATCAGCACATTAAAATTGCACATATATTCCACTAAAAATGAGCAACCAGTGGACCGTTTTTAACTAAAAAAACCTCAGTGGATTCAGCAACCTAGTTGTACAGCTATCTAAACTAGGCAACCAGTGGTCCGTTTTTAACTAAAAAAACCTCAGTGGATTCAGCAACCTAGCTGTACAGCTATCTAAACTAGGCAACCAGTGGTCCGTTTTTAACTAAAAAACCTCAGTGGATTCAGCAACCTAGTTGTGCAGCTATCTAAACTAGGCAACCAGTGGACCGTTTTTAACTAAAAAAACCTCAGTGGATTCAGCAACCTAGTTGTACAGCTATGTAAACTAGGCAACCAGTGGACCGTCTTTAACTAAAAAAACCTCAGTGGATTCAGCAACCTAGTTGTACAGCTATGTAAACTACACAACCAGTGGACCGTTTTTAACTAAAAAACAACAGTGAATTAAGCAACCTAGTTGTACAGCTAATGTAAACTGGGCAAACACCGGCCCGTTTTCAACTCAAAAAAACATCGGTGGATTAAACAATCTAGTTGTACACCTCTTATAAAGTCAGTATGATTAGAATAGCACGTAAATAGCACTTACGAAAACATAAAACACATCGAATATCAATTTAAAATTCACATTAAAAACCTTAAACATTGCAAAGATTCGTTAAAAAAGAGCACTTACCTTTATTTTTTTTTAAATAACCGCTCAGAAATGTCCCCAACACCCACCGGCTTATAACGTAAAACCAGCATGCTTTCTTTTATTTAGCTCTATATTCACACCATATTTCTATCAAACACACACAAAAGAACGCTCCTTTTCCTTTCAAAACATAAAAAAAAACACCATATTCCACACATAAATACTGACGACGGAATTCCCCGATACGCTTACTAACCTACGATACGCTTACTAACCTAGGATAAAACAGAATCAAAACCACAAGGAAAATCAAACATGTACTTAATCCACTCTATCACCAGCCACAAACAAACAACTATCGTCATTCAATTAGCACTGAATGAAAATCCCATACTTCAAAACACCCAGTGTTTCTCTTTGGTTACTAGTCTAAACAATCACCGGCAGGGTACTTCACTCCAACTGAGCATCGCCCATGACGGCGCCAGAGCCAACGCCAAATCAATTTGTAAACAAAATATCAAAATGTAAACAGCACCGTATACGGAATATAGTCCCATTCGAAAGCTACTGAAAATAACATTACAAAGTCCTTGTGCAGTCTTACCCAGTCACTAATAATAAACTCAAGTAAATTTCATTTATTTCTCAAAGAACAAGAAAGATTTGAGCATTGAAAATATTTTACTCACATTTAAATTTCCTGCAAACATTACCCAATCTTCTGCACTTAGCTCCTTTGTAAAAGATACGCTGTTTGTAGAACATATTTGATTACGACAACAAAGGTTGGGTAGGCAGGGACATCTCAAAACCAACATCACCAAGAACCTAAACAAAGTATAACAATTAACTCAACTTAAAAGTGCAATAAGCAGTTTAATAAAACCCCGATGCATTTCTTTCAATGCTGTAAACTCTTACAGAAGTACCAATATTTGTATACGAGTCTACACTTTTCAGTTATTCTGATAAAATAAAATTTTTCATATGCAAGCATTACCAAACTATATTTCAGTGTTATGGATGTGTAATTTATGTGAAGTTTTTGCATAATACGCAATAAATTTAGGAATTTTAAAAAGGCATAACAGACAATGCATATGCCATCGACTTTTGCTTATTCTGTGATAAACTTATCAGTCTCATACTTTTAGAAGCTAATCTGGAAATATTATGTTTTGAGATTTTCTTAACACATTTACAGACATTTGCACATTTGCATTTGTAACGCTAGATATATGTTCCAATTCATATGCAGGTTGATTATTTAGAGTTCATCCATTTATATTATATGCATGCATTATAATCAATATTAATATGCTGTTAATCACATAAATTCAAGTTACAATAGTTTTAAAACTAATACTAAGCACTTTCTAACTACAGAGGAATG
>JAWZYV010000185.1:0-20322 GCA_038373885.1 Cheiracanthium punctorium
AATCTGAGTTTAAGAAAGTTAGTAGAATAAATTATTTTAAAGTATGTGTTGATAATTTCAAGTGCAGCCCGGCTGTACTTGCTGTATCCCACGAGCCGCCACTGCATGCCAGCCAGCCATTATAACGGTGTCGTTCGAAAAAATCATGCCATTTTGGTACATAATTACCCATAAACTCATTATGTCAGGCACTTCAACATTTTGAAACGGTCTCTTGACAAGCTGTACTCCCTACTGAAATAAGCGATCCATCCGTATCCGTTTCAAAACTTTTAGAGAAAATTCTTAAACATCGGACATTTTCACAAGACGTGTCCCTTTTCGAAAACTCCTGCAATTCAGATCCATGTTTAAGAACTTTTTTTGAAAACGTCACAAAAATCACAGCTTTTTCGCTTATGGCAATGTGTCGAGCAGCTTAGGAAGAACCCTCTGGAATTTTTGGGAGACCCTGGCGCTATTCGTTTATTTCAATGTGCGTACCAAGACTCAAAACGAGAATTTTTTTTTCCTTCGAAGAACAGCCTTATAAAGCTGTCTTCTGAACGAATGGGTATGAAATGATTCACTTAGCATCCATACGGGTTAGGACCCCTCAGAAAGACCCCACGGAGGGCACCCCACCCTTCGACCTAGAGCCCACTCGGAGCTCATCGGTCGTAATCCCACACACACACATGAAATTATCTTTCCTTGAGCAACTGAAGATGGCAGCACTCGTTTAATTCATTTTGAAAGAGTGGCAAAAGAGCCAAGACAGCGATGGAATGACGAAAAAAAGTCTTAAGATTTCATTTAAGTATACCGGACGGAAGCTTTCTCCCTTATATAATTCTATGTCCTCCTTATGTGTCTCGTTATTTTTTATTAGCACTAGGCTGCTGCTATTTCTCCAGCCCGGACTGGCTCCTTTGGGGGCTAGAGATTGAATAGGGACTTCTTAAAGAGCCGAATACCCCCGATTTCCGAGAGGGCCTTCGGGGCAAGCGCCCGGGCCCCTCTTTCGAAAACTTTTTCAAATTTACAAATTTTTAAGCTTCAAGAACCATTTGGGGTCTCGTTCTGTTGGGGCAAACTGTGCCGGGCACAGCCAGCTGTCGTCAAAAAAAAAGGTCTCTCGATCTGTGGCACGCGATGAACGTTTCGATCGTCCGCCCTCTTACTGGTCGTTCAGTCGAGCGATGGCCACGGCTGCCCTTTTTTTCAGCATTGGGAAAGGGTTGCGTCTCAAAGGGTTAAATAGCTATGAGAATTTAAATTAAATCCTCATACAGTATTTTTTCAAGCAAATTTTCGAAAAAGGAATTTAAAAAAAAAGTAAGAAAATCTGAAACCCTTTCAGATTTTAAATAGCACTCAAGTGCTATATATTAAAAGCGTATCATAACTTATGCGTCGTACGTCGTACGTAAAGTACTGAAGTGTTCGTCTCATTTCTTAAACCAGTTTCATAAACAATAGGCACGTCTCCAAAAATTTCATCCATGAAATAAAATAGAATTTTGAAACTGTAAATTTATTTAATAATTTTTATAAAGATCCCTTTTCTCCAGCGTCGCGATCCATCCGCCATGTTTGATTAATAAAGAAAAAATATATCTTGAAATTTAGAATGGATGTCTTTTTAACAGGTAGTATGATTGAGGTGGAATTTGACTGACAAGTTTGGCTATTCTTGGCTGAATATTGGTCAAAGCCAAGCGCATGTCATCTTACATCCAATTTATGACTGGCTTTTGTCTTAGTCTGCAAAAAGAGTTGAAAATCCAACTTCACGCAGGTAAGTGTGGATGCAAATGGCGTAAACATTTGACACGAAAGCTCAGAAATGATGGGATAGGAGCAATGCACAGCACACCAAATTGAGTGAACGGTTCTTCTTGGTATAAATCACTTGCAGAGGTGTCATTTTGCAAATTCAAAAATTCGCCCTGCACTTCCTGAGGAAGATTGGGGAAATCTAGAGATGTGTGAAATGGATTTCGCACGAGTGCAACCTCTTGTTCCCCGAACTCTGGGAAACATCTTAATTTCAGATTCAAGGGCTTCAAGGTGGCTACTCATTGCCCCCCCTTAAATGAACTGCAATTCCTACTTCCGATTCTTCTGTCTTAATGCATAGGTTCTCAAGCATGAGTTAACACTCCTAGATTCACCGACGTCAGTTTTTGTAGCTTTGATACAAAAGCGCTGACGACAATAAGGGTTTTTTCTTTCCAAAGGGAAAGGGAGAAATGGTTTCTCGTGCCAAAGAAACGTGAAAATCGTTGACTATTCATTTTCTACAAAAGCGGTCTGAGGAGACCCCGATAAAAGGCATAGCGACCCACTTGGGGGTCGCGACTCCCCGGTTGGGAACCACTGCTCTAGGGGAAAAGAGATTTCGGTCGGCTAACGTTACGTAAAATCTACCGGGTGCTATATTGGATGAAATAAAAGAAAAATAAAAGACCTTAAAAATGAACGTATTAACACCATTGATAAACAGACCACAGCCTTTTGACGCTTAGCAATAAACGAACCGATTACAATAGATTTTTAAGCAATCCAGGAAATAGCAAATTTCAACAATGGATCCTACGCATTATTGAACGCACAAAAAGATGTTAACTGAAAATGTTTATTTAATGATGGCAGGTTTTACTATTAAAAATAGATCCTATTTCCCTCATACGTGACCCATAATTATCCGAATCCAGGGTTATTCACTCAAAAACTTATATACGAATACCTATAATTCCCCCGTGTGACTCATCATTTTAAGTATCACAACCATTAAAAAATCCCCGCCGATGTGATGTAAATATACCAACGAAAGGGTTATGCTAGATTCAGAGTCACGACACAACCCGAATGCCAAATCAGCGATGACTATTTGGTGCCGGAAATAGTTCGTTTACTTTTGCAACCCTTAACCCTTTAACGCGCAGTGTTCCCGCTCTGGGAACACCCAACTCGGACGTTTGGACTGTTGCCAGTCACGAAGAACAGATTAGATTTCTGTAAAAAGAGTGGCGGATGACCTAGCTCCACGAGAATCCTTTACTTTTGAGCACGTCCTTTCCCGTCAAAAAAATATTTTTAACAGCACTGACATCTGCTGAAAAATGGGAAGAATGCGAGAACAGCTGGATAGATGGCCCCATGCTGAAAAAGGGCAGCCGTTGCCATCGCTCGACTTAACGACCAGCAAGAGGGCGGAAGATCGAAACGTTCATCGCGTGCCACAGATCGAGAGACCCTTTTTTTGACGCAGCTGGCCGTGCGGTAATAAATCCCCATATCGGAACCTAGCTTCGCGATATCCCCCATATCGGGGGAAAAATGGCAAACGCTACAGTTTATTATAAGCATAGGCCGGGCGAATAGAGAAATACAATTAAAATATGCTTGGCGAAGATTGTGAAACAGTTTTAGTAGGCAATTTTAAGATCGATTTCAATCCCGAAGAAGTGTTTTAGGAAGCAAGGAAGACAAACCGCGGTACACTCATGGATTAGGATGCACTTTCCGACGCAATGAAGACAGATAGTGAGGACGCACGGATTATGATACGCTTATAGTGTCTAGAACTTTAGTGTACGTTTAAAATATGAAAGCGCTTGAGATTTTTTAAAAATTATTTTTTGTAACTAAAGTACCGATATGCCGGAACTTTCGCTGCTTTCTACCCCGCTTCCCCTACATAGGGGAAAAATGCGGGGTAGAAAGATTCCTAGTCGAAAGGAGGGTTCATGCAGAGATGACCTCGCTTTCCCATGATGCATTGCGAGTTTTCCCCTATACTCTGCTTTTACCCGGGTCTTTCCATTTTCGCATGTAAACGGGCTTACTGCGACGTGCAAGACCGTCACGGGACAGGAGTGTGTTTTTTGACAGTTGGCCGTGACGAGGAAAGCGGTCCTTTTGCGGGAGCTTAACCAACACCCCCTATAGCAGGAAGCCAAGCAACTCATTCGGAGAAGAGAATTGACGTCACAAGTCGAAGGCCTAGGACCACCTAGGACGAGGGCCGAGGCGTGCGAATTCTTGTTCGAGTCAGATCTCAGATCAACGTGCTGCATAGAAGTTCGAGGGTGCCATTTTTATTTTTAGTGTTTGTGATTATTCTTTGTGATTATTCTTTATTTCAAGAAAGACAGCCGTATTAGTTCATCTTAAACGTGAAGGATGATTTCCTGATTATAAGGTAGGATTGATCAAGAATTTTGAAAGTAAGTACTGTATTTTTGCTTTTAAATTACATTAGAAAATTTTAAATTCTCTCCTGTAAACCTTATGCTTTTAAATATTTTACTATTTGCTGCATTATTATGTTATAAAGAATATACAGACAAGCAGGAAAATTTACTCGTTTTATATCTCGCATTACACGTATACTCTTCGTATTCGCGTAACATGTTTAATAAGCCAATTTATATAATAAGGCACCTTATAAAAGCTATGTTTTTCTTCATTTTCATGTGTCATTAAGTCATCTCATTAAAAAATTTTAAATCCCGACTCAGAAACCTATATCATAAAATAAGTCTACATAAAATGTGATAGATTAAAATTTATTTTACCGTTATTATTATTATTTTTTTAATTTCTTGGTGCAACTTTATGAATTTTTTGAACAAACATTCTTTTTATATTTTTAATGGTAAAAATTCATATACCGAAACGTTTTGATCAGATGTACAATTGAGATAATACAATTTTCCTTTCTTTTTAATTTGGACATTCAATAAATGATTGTAGTCTATTAATAATCTTCTATGCTATTTGGTTTTTGTTAGCATTGTTGACATAAATTCTTATGTGGAAAAATTCAATGAAGGTTAAAGAAATTTATCTGTTTTATGTTTATTCTATATTCATAATACTACTTATAGTCATTTACCCCTATTAACCTATAAATCAATTATTTTAACTTAAGAGCTATTTTTTAATACTGTTTTCAATATACATTTCCAAATCCAAATTACTATTCTATTGTTTTAATAAAAGTAAAAGAGATGTATTTTTGACTTACTTTTAAAAATGAGTAGAAGCATAAGAATGATTAGTTTAATTAGTATCTGTGACTAATATCTGTTATTATTTGTGATTATTCTATGGTTTGTTCTTTTTCATGAGTTTTATATTTTTATTTATTAAACTAAAGAAGTGTTTATATGTAATTAAAACAGTACCAATTTCATATCAGTAACACTAATATTACTTTTGAAATTATAAACAATCTTTGAAGCAAGGTTTTTAAAAAAAATTAATTTTCATTAAAATAGAAACTCATAGAATAATCCATAGATGCATGAATCCTGGTTTATAGTAAACAATATGTGCACACAAACTTCGTATGACTTCTGTTATATTTTAATTAGTGTAATTAAAAAAGATATATTTTTTAACAGGTTTGAATTTTTTTTATATGTAGGTTTAAAAGAGGGTCTACAAGTGTTGTGTCCCTAACTGTCGAAGCAACTACAAAAATGGCCCAAAAGTGCCTGTCTATCGATTTCCTAGAGACAGTGAGTTGCTGAAAAAATGGTTATCAGCCATACCAAGAGACAATTTTGAACCTACTAACCATTCATGAGTAAATATTTTGTTTATAAATTTGTTAAAAGTTCTACAAAATTATTATATTGAAGAAATAGTTTATGGAGGATTGATCAAAAGTAAACATAAACAACATTGTTGATGCTTGTAATTTAAGCTAGGAAAATCTTGAGATCTACAAAATGACGGTTGAAACAAATAAGTTTTTTGAATTTAAACTTTTAAGTTATAATTTTAATTATTACATTGAAATTTAAGAATTTTATTGCCGTTCCTGTTTTCAACATTATAAAAGCCAAAATCATTTTAGGGTTAGTGCAGTTCCAAGAAAATATAGTTTTTATTCCTGGGCCCTAAGAGAGAAATCCCAGATTTTCGGTTTTTATTGGAGTGATATGCAATACTTTGTGAAATCAGTCCTTGCTTCTTCCATTAAGGAAAAAAAAGTGTAATTATTAGTAATGTTAAAAATATTTTTTATTTATTTATTGAGTGTAGGTATAAAGTGAAAAAGGAACATTTATACATTTGTTTGACAGAAAAACTTCACTTAAAAATTTGTTATTTTGATTGTTGTAGATATTAGATGTATTATATTATAAAGTCTCATCGAAAATTGAGATCTATACCTAATATTCCTTATTTTAGGTTTGTCAGCTTCATTTTGATGATAGAGACATAACGGATTGCGCAGAAGCAGTTGATGAAAAGACTGGACAGACATATACTTACAAGCTACAAAATAAAAGATTAAAAACGGAAGCTGTTCCGTGTAAATTTCCGAACTGTCTTGAGTACCTTTCCAAAAATGTGGCACAAAGAGAAAGTCCGGATTTGAAAAAGAAAAAATTAGAGAGGAATCTACTTCAAGATGCTATTAAGGCCAGTATTTTAACGGCAAAAACTTATGATGAGGCTCATTTATTTGCAAATTTTGAAGATATGATATGTATTATAAAAGGTATTGAATTACCAAAAGATTGGAATTTTTTGCTGATTAATGATTCTGTAATAATTTTTCATTTATGTCTAGAACAATGCCCTCAAATTGAAAAGTCGATTGTGATTGACAAAAAGTGTGTGGCTTCGGTATATTTAAAAGGTCTCCAATTAACTTCTTTGGGAGATTATGCCTTTCCTTTTCTTGTTTCAAATATTAATGACATCAAAAATTATAAATTTACTGCAAAATTTTTCTAAAAATGAAAGTACGGTAAATGATACTATATCTACAGTTTATAATGTATTATCTTTGCTTACAGAGTCAATTGAAGAAAATAAACAAAGTACTTTATCTTGTGTTCTTGAGCAGTTAAATCTATTGAAAATGAAAAGAAATTCTTATAGATATTCATCAGATTTTTTAATTTTATGTACATTACTTTTCACAATTTCTCCTCATAGTTATAGATTCCTCAGAAGTAGTGCTTTTCTGATTTTGCCTCATCCAAATACATTAAAATTACTGTGTTCAAAATTAAATGTAAATCCTAAAAATTATTTGAATATAAAATACATCCGAGATAAATCAGTATATTTGCAAGAAAGTGACAAAAAAGTTGTGTTATTATTGGATGAAATCTACTTAAAACCGTTTTTAGATTTTAAAGGGGGAGATATTTTGGGTGTAGCTGTAAATACAGAAAATGCAGCTACTACTGCGTTTGTTTTCATGATACAAAGCATAACTTCAAAATACAAAGATGTTATCAATATTTTACCAGTTCAAAAAATAGACGCCGAATTTCTGTATTCATCAATATTAAAATTAATTACTGAATTGGAAAAATTAAGTTTTACTGTAGTATGCATTTCCAGTGACAATAATTCCATAAATAGGCGTGCCATGTGAAAATAATTTTAACATGGTGGAAATTATGAATGTGAAGTCTGTTTTTAAAGGCCAACACAAAAGAAATGTTTTTGAAACACCTTTTGTGTTTGATGAAACCGATCCCAAATGTAAATTTTTATATTCATTTCTTGATTGGCTTGATCAGTGGAAAAATTACAATTTTGACAACGGAAATTTAACCAACGAAACTCATGTAGCTCTTTGGCAGACAACTTATGCAATTTTAGAAATAGCAAGATATTGCAATGAGGAACTAAAATTAAATTATATATTGACTGGCAAATTTCAAACTGATCCTTTAGAAAATCGTTTTGGTCAATATAGACAACTTGCTGGAGGACATTATAATATTTCTTTACCTCAGCTTTTGGAAGTGGAAAATAAGTTGAGAGTTCAAAGTGTATTACCTTTGAAGTTAAACTCGAATCAATTTGGTTCAATTCCAATAGACTCTGAAGGGCTTAATTCTGAAAATTTACCACTTGATTTAAGCCTCCCCAAAATCACATAGTGTTTCTTTTAAAAAAATTGAATTTTTCATTGGATGATGAGGACATATTATCGATAATTGATATTGAAAATGTTTTAGCCTATATTGCTGGGTATTGTATTCATTCCTGTATTAATCGAATAAAATGCAATGTATGTAAAAAGAAATTAACTTTTCCCAAAGATATTCAACCTACGTCTTGCCAACTCATTGAAAATTTAGACCGAGGTGGTTTAAAATATCCTAAAAATTCGGTTGTTGACATTATAACAACTTCCTACCTTGTCGTTTCTAAACTTATATCAAAAGAGTATGAAACTGAATTTTTAAAGTGTCAAAATCATAGAGCTGTAGCTTATTCTTTAATAAAACATTTTTTTGTTTTAGAAGAGAAAAGTTTAGATCTTGATGACTGCGAAAATGGCCATTCAAGTTCTCTCATTCAAAAATATTTAATACATTCCTGTATAAACATATTTTTAAAAAATTATGTAAAAAATGCTAACAATAAGTTAGCTGAATCTTCTGGTAAGAAACGAAAATTAAAAACTTTAACCAATTCACAATTAGATTCCACAGATGGAATTTCAAATCCTAAGCCAAAAAAAGATTCTAGCGAGGAATTAAAATAAAAAAAAGACAATGTTCCCAAAAAACCTGTGCTTAAAAAATCAAAGGTAACTAATAGTGTATCCAAAAAAGTTTTCACGTCTAAAGATGAAAATAAGCCAGTCAACTTAACAGTTAAGAAAAGTAAATATGTGAAATCTTAAAATAAATCTTTGGTAAATATTTCAAAGCTAATATACTCTAAAATAAGCTACATCATATTTTTGTCATCTATATATGAAAAGTAGGTGCCATTTTTTAAAAGATGAATTTCAAATTGCTCCTTATGTTAAAAAAAAATATTACCTAAACCAAAGTTAACTTTCTCTTGAATGGCCATTTTCTCAGTCATCAAGATCTAAACTTTTCTCTTCTAAAATTTACCTATACTAATGTTAGATGTAAGATTCTTATAAATACATTTGTCAAAATAATTTTTTTCTATGTAAGTTTAATTTTAATGGATTTTTTATTGGACTGTACAATATTTACTTGCATAAGTATGTATCTGGATACGCTAAATAAAATCTTTATAAATGGTTGATAAACTTTCTTTCTTATTTCTGAAATAAAAGGGGAAATTTTTCTTTAAAATTTCATTCAATCTAAATAAATTGTACCATGTAATCCTATTCCTAATATACAATTTGCTATTGATTTTGAATTTTAAACCTAATAGCATTTACAATACAATAACTTAAATATAAAACTTAAAAAAAAAAGAAAAGAAAAAGAAAAAGTTGAGAGACATTAGTTTTTTTTTTTTTTTTTTAAAGCTAAATCGCCTCTCATAATTTTATTACTTGAATAACAATTTATCAGGCACTACACTGGTAAATTTAAAAGATTTATTTGTAAAGTCCCTTTATTAATTATAAATATATCCATTAAATTAATAGATTTTATAGTTACTTTTAAAAGTGAAAAGAGTAATATTGCATTTTCACCTAAGGAAGAGAAGAATGATCAAATTTTACCAAGTACTTAGAATTCAATATTAAAATAAAAACACAGTTTTTTTTTTCAAGATAAAAAAATATCAAGTCAATATTTAATTCAGTAATGCATGCATATTGCAATTTTAAAATGTGTACCAAAAATTACGTGTTAAAAAATCATAGTGGGAAGGATTAAAGACTGAGAACAGAAGAAAATAGTGGCCTTCATCGTGTGACGTCAAAAACCTGTCGTGCGGCTTCCTGCTATAGGGGGTGTTGGCTTAACACTCCATAATACACACAATTAAAATCCACCCCTCTTCTCGTCTCCGCTATCGAAATGCAAGTTTTCGCCTTCCTCTGACGTGTCGGGGAAAAAACAGCATTATTTCCGACAGTGAATACGGCATGGGAAAGTTTCCGACTCCTTGGCGCTGGCACACATCGGATATTTCTCGGAACGTGACGTCATGAGAAGAGAAGGCTCCATTGATCCGCTACCGAAAGCTCACCGATAGGATCGTGGTAGAGCCCCAGGAAAAAATCCAACTCATGTCTCAAGGTAATACTGCAAAAACGCTTCACACAGCGACAAAATGAAAATTTCCCACTCATTAAAAATCGAATGACGCCCCAAAAGCGAAGCG
The DNA here is from genome assembly GCA_038373885.1 of Cheiracanthium punctorium. Taxonomy (NCBI): domain Eukaryota; kingdom Metazoa; phylum Arthropoda; class Arachnida; order Araneae; family Cheiracanthiidae; genus Cheiracanthium; species Cheiracanthium punctorium. Next base: position 10,084 of record JAWZYV010000185.1, read on the forward strand.
GTTTAATTATGTTAAGTAATTCTTAATTGCAAAATGATGAGTCCCTTTTAGAAATATCCTTTCCCGGAATAAAGCAGGTTGCATTTTTGGACTATTAGATCGTCATTAGTGTACGCGTCTTACCAAAAACGAATGTCGTAGAAGAATGTAAAAACATTTCCAACGCACGACGACTGATTAATGCAGACTCCATATTATTTCCTAATGACTTCCGTCCCTTTATAGATCTTGTAAAAATGAAATAATAATAGTTTAAAAAAAAAGAACTGAAGAAATCCAGATTTTTAACTAGAATGTTATTTTTAGCTTTAGAAAACTTTGAAACTTGAAAAATAGGCAGCCAATAGAATTGGCGGAAAACAGAAGGCTGTCTCGGACGGGAAAGTAGACGCGCAAGGCGAAACTGGATTGCTGACGTCACATACCGTGGTCCGTGCCCGACGAGAAAGACAGGCTGCGGTGCTGACATTTTGGTCACATCCTTTTGCCCTCGAAGAGTCGTGTGACGTAGGTGGTAGGGTCATAGGCATCTAATACAACAGACGGCTCATCCGGCAACCTGGCGTGTATTAAAGATTACCATTCACCTCATCCAAATAGTCACGTGGTATAACCTTATTACTGTGCTACGATCTGCGCTATATCCTTATTACTGCGCTCTGCCTACAGTATTAGATGCCCATGATCATAAACCACAGCTCCCGTGGATTATTCCCCCCCCCCCATAATAACGCCAAAAGAGCGATTACTGTCTCAAGCTGCCTGCCTCAGTGAAATAGTCACGTCGTCCATTCTTGAGACAGCGCTGCATATGTGTTGGCCATAGGATGCGCTGTCTAGCGTATTAGATGTCTGTGGGTGTATATTCTCTCTCTATATATATATATTTATATATATACAGACATATATTTTAATACATTATTTTAATTATACATGAATAATATTTGTGTAAATATTTCAAAAAAGGAGATACTAAAATATCTCTGTGTATGCTCAGTGATCCCAGTTGTGGGGCCGTTGTAGGTGACTTCTATTTAGGGCATTGGTTATCTGGAAGTAATGAATATATAGGATGCTTAAGGGCTTTACCCTCCCTATAACCAAGGTACAAGCTGTTTGCTCTCATTTTTGCTAACACATAATAGCACATATTCCTCGTTTTTGGCAGTATTTCTTCCTCACATTGCTTTTAGAATGCCTTCATTGGTCACTGCATACAACACTGGTTCCCAGCAGCCCATTCAAAAGCCAATGTAAGGAAGATAGTGAACTGATTAAACAGCTTTCAGTATCCCCTCCCCCCTCAAGGTTTGAAAAGTACAATTTGAAAACTTTGTCCCACTGCGGAAAAAATTGATCCCCTTTTCAATGGAAAAATTTTACACATGCTATTAAATACAGTTCAAAACTCTCTGAAATCCATGCACCTGTAATATCTATCCTATTTTGAACCTTATCAATACAAATTCAAAATACGTCTGGAGTAGAATTCAAATGCAACTACTCTGACATACCCTTCCTTCCCCCCCATTCTCTTTGAGGGAATGAAACTACAGCTATTTCTTGGAGAGTAAAATGTTTAAAATTTATTATTTTTGTAATGCAGAAATGGTCAGGTTATAACTTTTTTTTTCTTTTAAATCATCTGATAGTTTCAATTTCATATTTATGTGAATGAAAGTTTTTTTTCTTTTCTTTTAAATTTACTGAAAGTTTCCTTGATTTAATGATATTTTTTTTAAAAGCATGATTTTTTCTTTCTAGGATATTGTTATGTTCATTCCTTTAATTGATTTTGTCATCACCTATTACAAAACCAATAATTGCATTTGTATTAAAATTGTCACCTAAATAAAGTTAGAAATAATTATAATGAAATAAATTCATATTTCTTTTTTAACCAAAAATTATTTTTAAATATAAATTTATAATTTTCATGTCACAGTTATATATAATAATGAATGTGCTAACTTTAACTGGTCTTTTGTGGGAGATTTTCTGAATTAATTATTGCCTTGATCAATTAAGTTTGAATTTTGCAATCTTAATGGATCCTATTAAATGAAATGCTGTAGATTGGGTTGATGTTAGATTAAAGCTAGACATTGCAATACTTTTAATGAAAATTTGAATTTCAAAAGCAATTTTTATTGACTGCGACTTATTTGTATAAAATTACAACATTAAACTATGTAATACTGCAATTTTTTTTTCCTCCCCCCTTCTTAAGCACCTGATAAGTTTTCCATTTTGAGAGACAAAGATATTTTAACATGCCAAATCATTTAATTTTTAAAAGAAGAGAATTTAAGAAATTTAATCATTTAAAATTTATGATGCCTGGAATAATTTTAGAACTACTAATATGGTAATGCTTGATAGATTTTAGTTCTCATACATAAATGAAGGTTAAATTTAATTTTTGAATTAAGTTTCTTTCCTTGAAAACTAATAAAATTTTAACTAGAAAAATTAAAATGGAACTACAAAATGAATCTGGAAACATTCCCCCAAGCTAATGCAATGCCTTTACTGCAATATTAATTGATTCCTTAATTTCAAAACAGAAAAGCAAAACCTTCTTCCGAAATTGCCTTCAAAATTCTATAAACTGCGCAAAGCTGTTTAAAAAGGTGCAGATTTGGGAGCAAAAGTGAGAACATAAATCTTAAATGAATTTGTTTTTACGAAGTTGCATTTGCTAATGATTAAAGTGGGGTAAGCCTGCTGAGATTTTTTTTTTAAATCTATATATCACCATGTCTTTTCTGCATGTATATGTTAAAGGGAAGGAAATACATGTATTTTTTATATGTATAAAAAGTTTAAAAAATGTTAAAGTGAAAACTGCATCCACATCCGATATTGTGATTTTTGAACTGTTCATTGTGTTGCTGGCATTTGTAAATAAAAGTATTTGTTGTTGTTTTTGAGTTGGTCTTAGTTATTTTGTTGTGTGTCCAATTTCTTTGGTGATCTTGGAAAAGTGTTTATTTCTAATGTAAGTTTTAGAAATGTTTCTGCATACCTAGAAGAAACAATATCATTGAATGTATCCAACATAAAATATTTAGTAAAAATTACTTACATAGTCATTTTGAATTAAAAGAAAGATTGCACTAAACAAACAAAGAAAAACTCTTAAGCCAGATGTTACCGACTTCAATTAAGGAGGAGGAACTATGTTCAATGCGTACATTTTTTATGTATTATTATTATTTTTTTTTTTTTATGTAAGTGCAGGGATAATTTTTTACCACGTGGACGATTTCTTTTTCCTTTTTTTTTTTTTTTTTTCTGAAACGGGGATAGTTTAGGTGTGATCCCATATTTGGTCACGTTCTGGTTATATTACCATTCTGAAAATTAGAAAAAAGTGTGCTTTTAAACACATTGCTTCAAGGAATAAAATGACTCCAAATAACTGGTGTTTAAAACATAAAATAAGAAACTTTGTAAAATAACGCTTATAAAGTAAACTTTATAGTGTTTTTTTATTATTTTACATTGCTTAAAGGGTTGCCAGTAACAACGGCGCTGGTCTTACCCCCTATTTACCGTTAACTTAAACCAACAGTTCAGTAACTCGTGGCTGGGAAAACTCGACTGTCCAGTCTAAAATTTATAATCGCCGCCGTCCACCTGGGAGAAAAGTTACAGAACCTCTGGTCATTCAGCTTGTAGGTTCAAACGGGGCTCCATTGAAATTGAAATGCTCATTTGTCGGTGTCCGTGAGTTTGCATCCTGTGGAGGTTGTTTATTTCACACGCCTCCAAGTGATCCTAAAGGCTGGCGTACATTGTGTGTCTATGGGAATCCGTTTCCATATCCTGAAGGGACTTTCTAAATAGTCAATCGGTACGTACAGGTCGTAAATTTTAAAAGACACCAGGAAGCGGGGTTACTCTATTTGGCTTGATACCTCGGTTACATTCGTCTCCATCCTACTCTTTTGAAAAAAATTGGCTGAAACTTTTGGCGACGGTTCTGAAAACTATTGTAACCATGCCCGCGAGACTCATTTCAGCGTTCCGCATGTCACCCAACAAAGGATAATGGGTTATCATTTGTCATTCTGCGGTTTTCAAGCCGGTGTAGCTCAAAGAATGAGCTGCGGAAGACTTGGTCTCGCAATACGGAAAGCGGATAGGGAAAAATACATTGACTTGCTATGGAAACGGATCCCGTAAACGCACAATGTACGCCAGCCTTAACCCTTTGAGGCGCAACCCTTTCCCTATGCTGAAAAAAGGGCAGCCGTTGCCATCGCTCGACTGAACGACCCGCAAGAGGGCGGACGATCGAAACGTTCATCTCGTGCCACAGATCGAGAGACCTCTTTTTTGACGACAGCTGGCGCAGCCAGATGTCTGTAGGATCACTGGGTCTCTCGATCAAAAAAGGGTCTCGCGATGAACGTTTCGATCGTCCGCTCTCTTGCTGGTCGTTAAGTCGAGCGATGGCAACGGCTGCCCTTTTTTTCGGCATTGGGCAATCTATCTAGCTGTTCTCGCATTCTACCATTTTTCAGCAGATGTCAGTGCTGTTAAAAAGAATCGTGACCCTTTTTTGACGGGAAAGGTCGTGCTAAAATGTAAAGGATTCTCGTGGAGCTCTGTCACCCGCAACCATTTTTATAGAAATCCAATCTATTCTTCGTAACTGGCAACAGTCAAAACGTCCGAGTTGGGTGTTCCGAGAGCGGGAACACTGCGCGTTAAAGGGTTAAGTGACCCCACGATTGCTCTGCTTTTACCCCTCCAATTTCTCCTATGCATTCGCGTGCAGCTATTAGGCACGCATCTGTCTGTATAGAATAGATTTACTTTTTAATCCAGTAAATAGTGAATGCTTACAGAAACATGACTCTAATTATGGATTAACTTGTAATATTAATTCAGATTTAAATAAATATCAGAATACCGAATGATAAATTACAGATGGAAAAAGAAAATTGCATTTTTATGGAGACTTAAATTATAATGTGTTATTAAAAATTAAAATTTTACAAGAAAACGTTGCAGTGAATAAAAAATGTCATTTTGTAATAATTTTCTTGACATAGAAATGATGCGTAACTTTCTGAAGCTTTCATAAACAATTGTTTTAAAATCTGTGCTTTGATAGACAAACAAATTGGGTTACAAAAAATGTTATAGCAATACAAAATATATATAATAGTCAAAACCAGGGCCTTATTACCGAATTAGCACATAAGGCCCACGCCTATAGTAAAAGTCTAGGGGCTACAAAACTACAGTATTTGTTATTTATACTTGTGGAATGGGATAGGAATATGTGTGTGTGTGTGGGGGGGGGGGGCTCGGAATAATAGTGGGCCTATAGTATCGGAAAGTGTTCATCAGGCCCTGGTCAAAACATACATCATTTCATGTATAACATTTTCTTGTGTATTTAGCGTGTATAATCTAAATATTCGTACTTCCCAGTCCTTGATAATTTTTTTCTCCCCCCTCCCCCCCTATAAATAAATTGAATCAAATGCAAAAATTAGATCTGAAAATCACAAAGCACGGTTTTGTTTCACAGAACGTTTAAAATGCCTTTTTTAAATACTTAATGCGATTTACTGAAATGATTCGAATAGGTTTTGGATATTAAACAAAATTGTATGTTTAGTAATCTATGGTGGGCGAGAACAGGGACGTATCCTGGGGTGAGCCATTGGGGGGGGGGCACCCCTTGAAACTTCGGATTTTTGTTAATTGGATGTGAATAAATCAATCATTTTTGGTGAGAAATGCCACCTTTTTCATCTTTTGGGCACACACACCCTCCACATGAAGTTTTTTTTTTTTTTTTTTTTTTTTTTTTTTTTTTCTCTGTACGTCCCGTGGCTATATAGGGCTGGTTTATCCATCGTTTCCACATAACAAGCCGCACGTACAAAAACCTTTGTATAATGACTGCTTTTTCTTATAAATATTTATTTAGTATCCTATAAAAACATAAATTTAAGTGCGAACATTCACACAAGCAATACATGTTCTACTATGGTCAAAGTGTTATCCATTTGCTAAACTGTCTGATAATTTAGTTACGAAAGAATAAATGAAATCTTTTTTAATTTTTGCATAAACACATTACGTCGTCTTAAAGATAATAATATAAACATTACATAATTAGTAACTCTTGAAATAATTATGATTTATCATTTCGACCTACTTCCTGAATCCACTATATACAGTCCCACAGATTTAACTCTTTAACGCGCAGTGTTCCCGCTCTGGGAACACCCAATTCTGACGTTTTGACTGTTGCCAGTCACAAAGAATAGATTGGATTTCTATAAAAATAGTGGCGGGTGACACAGTTCCACGAGAATCCTTTACTTTTGAGCACTCCTTCCCCGTCAAAAAAGGGTCACGATTCTTTTGAACAGCACTGACATCTGCTGAAAAATGGAAGAATGCGAGAACAGCTGGATAGATGGTCCCATGCTGAAAAAAGGACAGCCGTTGCCATCGCTCGACTTAACGACCAGCAAGATGTCGGACGATCGAAATCAGCTGGCTGTGCGGCACACAGCCAGCTGCCGTCAAAAAAGGGTCTCTGGATCTGTGGCACGCGATGAACGTTTCGATCGTCCGCCATATTGCTGGTAGTTAAGTCGATCGATGGCAACGGCTGCCCCTTTTTGAGCATTGGGAAAGGGTTGAGCCTTTTCGTATCATTCGTATGAGTCGTTATTACATGATGTTTGAAGAAATATAATCGTATTCTGAGAGAATTTTCACAAAATCTCAAAATCTAATAAAAATGTTTAAAAAATTGGACTCCTATAGTTTATGTTGAGCAACCATCTATCGTGTGACCAAATTTCATATCATTCGCTTTAGTCGTTACTACGTAATGCGGGAACAAAGATTCACCCAGTTTTAAACGATTTTCAGAAAATCTCGAAATCTGATCGATTTTTTAAAAAATTAGATGCTTATAGTTTAAGGTGAGTGACCACTTATCATTTCACTAAATCACTTTTTCACCTTTGCAGCTATTACGTGATGTGCGAATACAAATTTACGCAGTTTGAAATGATTTTCGCAAAATTTCAAAATCTAATCAAGATTTTTTTTTAATTCAACGCCTGTGTTTTAAGTTGAGTGACCACCTATCATGACACCCAATTTCATATCATTCACTTCAGTCGTTTTTACGTGATGCTTGAACACAAATTTACGCAGTTTGAAAGGATTTTCGCAAAATCTCAAAATCCAATCAGAATTTTTAAAAAATTGGACGCCTATGTTTTAAGTTGAGTGACCACCTATAGTGACACCCAATTTCACATCATTCGCTTCAGTCGTTTTTACGTGATGCTTGAACACAAATTTACGCAGTTTGAAATGATTTTCGCAAAATTTCAAAATCTAATCAAGATTTTTTTTTAATTCAACGCCTGTGTTTTAAGTTGAAGTGACCACCTATCATGACACCCAATTTCATATCATTCACTTCAGTCGTTTTTACGTGATGCTTGAACACAAATTTACGCAGTTTGAAAGGATTTTCGCAAAATCTCAAAATCCAATCAGGATTTTTAAAAAATTGGACGCCTATGTTTTAAGTTGAGTGACCACCTATCGTGACACCCAATTTCACATCATTCGCTTCAGTCGTTTTTACGTGATGCTTGAACACAAATTTACGCAGTTTGAAAGGATTTTCGCAAAATCTCAAAATCCAATCAGGATTTTTAAAAAATTGGACGCCTATGTTTTAAGTTGAGTGACCACCTATCGTGACACCCAATTTCACATCATTCGCTTCAGTCGTTTTTACGTGATGCTTGAACACAAATTTACGCAGTTTGAAAGGATTTTCGCAAAATCTCAAAATCCAATCAAGATTTTTTAAAAATTCGACGCCTATGTTTTAAGTTGAGTGACCACCTACCATGTCACTCATTTTCATATCATTCGCTTCAGTCGTTTTTACGTGATGCTTGAACACAAATTTACGCAGTTTGAAAGGATTTTCGCAAAATCTCAAAATCCAATCAGGATTTTTAAAAAATTGGACGCCTATGTTTTAAGTTGAGTGACCACCTATCGTGACACCCAATTTCACATCATTCGCTTCAGTCGTTTTTACGTGATGCTTGAACACAAATTTACGCAGTTTGAAAGGATTTTCGCAAAATCTCAAAATCCAATCAAGATTTTTTAAAAATTGGACGCCTATGTTTTAAGATGAGTGACCCCCTATCATGGCACCCAATTTCATATCATTCGCTTCAGTCGTTTTTGTGTGATGCTTGAACATAAATTTACGCAGTTTGAAACGATTTTCGCAAAATCTGAAAATCCAATCAAGATTTTTTAAAAATTCGACGCCTATGTTTTAAGCTGAGTGACCACCTATCATGACACCCAATTTCATATCATTCGCTTCAGTCGTTTTTACGTGATGCTTAAACAAAAAAAAGCGTCACGGACAGAATGACAGAATGACAGAACGACAGAATGACAGAATGACAGACAGACAAACTTTTTTTGAGGATCGCATCGGATTCCCGGATGCTTGAAACGGATAGAAATCGCAAAATTTTTTAATTACAAGAAATGTACAGACAAAAGTCTAATTTTATTTATATAGATAAAAGCAATAGAATGAAATTGATCTCCTTGGTATAAAGACCGCCTGCCTGCAGGGATCACTTTTGTGAATTTTCATTTTACATTCGCAACAATCTGCCACTTTTGTAAGGTGATCAGGTTTGTTAGTCCCGAGGGTAGTTAGATAAGTTTCACTTTATATTGCAGTGAAACCTCCCAAGTTAGACACCCCCATAACTTGGACATCTCCCTAAATTGGACACTTTTCTCGGGGGGAAAGGAACGGGGCCAAAATATAGAAATATATTGTTGCGGAACTAGTCTGCTCGTTTCTGGAGTTGGTCGTTCTACAGTCCAGTTGGTGTAGACAGTTGCAGTAAAAAGACCACTGGTCAGGATGGAACACAACTTTATTGCTTCTAGAACTTCGTAGAGCAATCAGCTGTACAAAATTCACAAACACAATTAAACAGCAATGTGCTTTTGACAGTCCGCTTGGATCTGAAGCTCTCACAAATGCTGTATTTCACACACATAATAAGTCACTTTCACAGGCAGAAAGTCAGTGAAAATACTCAAGGGATATCGTACACAATCCCTTAAGACACAGCAATGAAGAATTTGCACACAGCACTTTAAAAACAGCTTCGGAAAGCAAGCCAAAAACGCAGCTCCTATAGCACTATCTATTCACAAAGCGAGCGTACTCTCTCAGAGAGCTCTTCACACACTGGGCGTTCAACTCGCACTGATCTGGAGCTTCTGAAGCGCTCTTATATATAGGTGGCGCAGAAGCGACGAGAAACTTCCAGAAAAGTCTATTTCTTGAAGATTCTACATAAAGCGAGAATTTTGATTATGTCATAGAAGAGAAATGTCAGGTATTATGTGTTTTTAATGCAGCAAAAGCAGCTTTACAGGCCCCATAGGGAAAATCGCGCCCAATGACCAAAATGTCGCCAAGCTTGGCGACTTTTGACGAAATATCGCCACATTGGGCGCCAAAAATAAGTCCCCAAAAATGAAGAGATCTAAGCCCTAGGACCCCTATTTCTCGAGATTTCTAGAACCTCCATTGAAAAACAATGGCAAATCGAAACCTCTGTATGTCCGGTTCTAATTGGGTGATTTTGATGCAACAAAAAGCAAAATTTATCTATTGGAAGCGTAGAATACGAATTTTAAACCATTTAAAGCCCCAGAGCAGCGGGTTGCCCCGAAAATTCGTAACAATATAAATTAGACACTTTTTGGAGGGAACCACAAGTAATCCGGTTTACGGAGGTTTCACTGTATTACTGAGTGTGTCTTGCGTTGAAAGGTATCTGCTTAGGAGGATGACTTTTAAAGGAATTCTAAAGCATATACAACTTCAGACTGTAGTTCTACAGTTAGGCGCGAACCCTGCGTTTTAACAAAAATTTGCAATTCTTTCTCTTTTTTTTTTGTTTTTGTTTGTTAAAGTAGAATTTCCTGCACTATCTAAGCTTTTTTCAGATTTTCCTTCATCAGTGACAACCCCCCAAAACCCCCCAAAAAACCCCAACCCGAATGTTCTCAACCTTTTGCCAGATATGGATCTGCATTCCATGAAAAACTACAAAGGATTGTTGGTGCGCCCCTTAACTTTAAAATTAAAAAAAATGTCAATTTTTTTCT
>JAWZYV010000186.1:0-19164 GCA_038373885.1 Cheiracanthium punctorium
TCGAGGGATCCCGCTTGATTGGAATGTATGCATGTTTTGTGTGCTGTCCGGCTGGACCAACAGGTATCACAGGTGTGTTTGGAATTTGGCTGTATCTGTCAATATATCGTTTTGTCTTCGTTAAGTTAATGTCTTTTAAGATCAACACTTGATAAATTAGGACTTCTAAAGTAAATAATAACAACTAAAATTTAATAAAATAGTAATTGATAATAAAATATAGATTGACATTGTATTAAAATAAATTACATAAACAATAGTTACAATTCAACAGGACTTACACCGTTTCGAAGGTCATTTTTACACATTATTTTATTGTAATTAAATTGATGTTCATAGACTGTATTGTACATAGATTCATTTTTTCTCCAAAACAAAAATGTCTTATAGTTATTTTGTGTGGGTATATTTTGTATTGAATATATGTGTTTATTTTTCTCCTCTTATGTAGTATACCTGTTTATATGCTGCCAGATAATTTAAATTGTTTCTACCACTTGTTGTTACCATGGTACAAAACTTGTGAGAAATAGCCATCAAAGCAATTTTTGAATGGCATATTATGGTAAATTTACATAGCCACAAATTTTATTGATTGATTTTTTTCATGCATGCATTCTTATGTTTAAAAGGCCTTATTGTTGTAATTACTGAGCAGCGCTGCTTCATCATGATCATGTTAATTTGCTTTTTTTAAAGCATATTTAGAGTACTCAGTCACTGCAATTTTGAGCAGTATATCTTTGATATGCACATGAGCTTGAGATGCTCAATTAAAGAGAAAAGGGTGTGCTGAAATGCCCCTTATTAAAAAAAAGCGTGTGCTGAAATGCCCCTTATTTAAAAAAAAAGGATGAGCTAAAATGCCCTTTTGTATTGTGAGCTAAATGCTCCCTTTTTATTTTATCGACATTTCTTTTTATTGCTAGCACTTATTATTTTTATTTTGTCATGACAATTTTTTTTTCTCTGTAAACATTTTTAGGTGGTGGTCATCAGTATTTTTTTCAATTGTATAATTTAGTCTGTATATGTTTATGATTTTTCTTAATTGTTTAAGCCAGCCAAACAGAGCATTTAATTTAAAATTTTAGGGTAAAAAAAGACATTAATTGTAACTAATAAAAAAAATTTCTTCAAAATTTTTTCCTGGTTGAGGAGAGTATATATGTGATGAAGATCACATATCTAATTTAATAATCATTTACTTTGGCTTTCTTTAATGTAATCTATCCAAAATTCAAGAATTCTAAATCACTTCTGTTCTCATTTTCTGCCATTTCGGCTGTTAAATCTGTATATTTACTTTTCCCTGTATGCACTATTCTTTTTGTTCTTCGTCTCTTCAGACCGGTGTGCTAAAAATAGATTATATTACGTCCGTTTGCAAAATCCCTTCCTTTGGCTTGGAGTTGGCGTTCTTTATTTCTTGTAGCCATGCCTTGTCTTTAAAATTATTTGCTCCCGATTACGTCATTTTTTATTTTATTGGATTAACTTTTAGGGTTGCTCTGGAATTGGCGTTATTGATATCAGCCAAATGTTTGTTCTCGCCAATGTGTAATTCTGTGCTGGCGTAATTTTTAAATCATTCCACCTTAATTTCACTGTCCATATAGGACGTCATTTTATTTTCGCTGAGCCACCACCGCCCGTTATAATAATGTTTCAATAGTATATGTTTAATAAAATAGTTTCAAGTATTTAACGTCCTTTTATTTTATTGCAACTATAAGTGTATTCGAACCTGGATTATCATGTATCACAACGCAGTCTTTAAATTTAAATCAGCCCAACCAAATAATTTCTTTACAAGATTATGCTTATCCGTTTTCGCAGCTAGCATCCATGTAAACAAGAATATTGTGTACAAACAAGAAATAAGCATTCCAGAAAGTATGCTTCAATAATTCTGTAACATGCCCAAAATATAACAATTCTCATATCAGGCATAAGGTAATATTTTTAAATACCTGAATAGCGCTCCAAAATAAGTGCATTCGTATCTTTGAATATTCATTCTGGACATCATTAAGTGAATGTTTTCTGTTCAAGAAAATCCTTTCGGGTTCTTAACTCGCGCAGAAATTTTCTTGGGAGTTTTGAACATTTCGCATTTCCAGTGCCGTTCGAGTCAAATAGAATATGAAATACTCGTAATAATTTTGCCTCCCGAATGAAAGGATCTTTCATATTAAAAGTGTGTTTGTCATATTTTATCGCAAGTTTCAACTTAACTTCAAGGGCTGCCGGAAAGTTAAATACGGAGGAACAAGTTTGAGAAGTCATAAGAAGTAGATTTCCAGGGATGAATTTTGTGAATAAGAATTGCATCGTGTAGATGAAAACTTTCACATGTCATATGTCTACATTATGTTTCTTTTATACTAAATGCATAGAGAATTTGGATCTAAAATATGAAAACTCACATTTATGATTTGTGCTATAATATTTGTACTTGGATTATTTTAAAACTCTTTTGTAAATTTTGTTAACTGTAAGCTATAAACTCATAGTTGGAATTATAAAATATTGACTTAAAGTTATAAATTATTAGCTATTTCATAAACATGAAACAATAGTTTATACTTTATATATTGGGTATTATTCAAATGAAATAAGACTTCTATAGAATGCTGCGTAAAAACTGAAAAAAGCTTCATATTAAAAATAATAAATTGTTGAATTTCTATCTTCATGAAACAACAAGAAAATTTTGTTATTAAATGAACATAAGATTTAAATAAATGTGTGCGTGTCTGTGCCTATTGTTCGGTTACCAATCCTACATTAGCTCATTGTAAGGGTAAATACAACTGAACTGTACCCATCTAAATCGAACTACTATATAATACGCTAGTGGATAAATTTGGGAAGTTTTTAGTAATATGCTTTAAAAACAAAGCAAGAATGAAAATGTATTTCGTTGCGAATTATATAATAAAAGAATTTCATATAACTACCGATTCCTAAATATAACGGTCGAAATTACCATTCCGTTCCAGGCGAAATTTTAACGTTAGTGACGCAAATAATGTTGTAATTTATGCGAATACATTGTTTTATCTCCTCCAACTTAAAACTGGTCTTAAAATTTTCCGCAAATAAAAACAAGTGGATGGTAAGAATAAAGATGGCATTGGTCAGATGTATTGGTAATTCATGCATTTGAAATGGTAAATACCACTTTCTCCACTAACCTTGAAGTAACACGCTCAGCTGAGTTAACTCACAGGAATAATATTTGGTGAATATGACTATTAATGAGCTATTATTTCGTTGATCCTAATTTATGCGGCTTTCTCTGTTGCCCCAGAAGAAAGTATAAGTGACTAGTGACAAAAATAGACATTTTTCTGGTGCATGCGTTATAATTCCCTAATCATTTTTAAACGAATGAAAACATTTCTGAAGAGTACTTGACTCGGGGCCATCGTGATTCTAGCGGGCCTGCTTGTGCACTCCGATAGAGGCCGACGGACGTTTCCTCATTGGTTAGATTCGGTCGTTATATGACGTATCTAAGTGCTGGAACCAATAAGTGAGCATCCGTAGGTCTCTTTGGATGACTCATCGGAGTGCACAAGCAGGCCCGGTAGAATCAAGATACACCGATTTGACTTTACAGTTCGTTATCTTCTTATAGAAAAAATCGCTTCGTATGGAATTTTATAAGAGAAATGAAATTTTTCTATCAGAAACTCACAGGTCGCCATAAGATACAGTGATGAACGATGATGTGTATGAAATTCATAACACCTGACGAATTTAACTAAAATTCCTCCCGTGAATTCCTCAGCGATGGATATTCGTAAAGTTTAAATTCTGACATACACTGAGAAAAACATGTGCCCCTCTGACATCTAGAAAGTAATTGGTGGAACTTGAACTTATGAGTCTATGTACTCCCTATAAATACTAGATAAGCATCGGAGACACTTCTGAACCCACTTACCCAAATTTTAGATATCTCCTCTATACGCTGGCACTTGTACCCAGATGGAAGTATCTGTAAATAGATGCGTACATTAGCGGGTAGACTCACAAACGGTAATTCTAATGCTCAATTAATCAAACGATAACGTTTGGTTACACAAGCTAGTCATTCTGCTGTGATTATCCAGAATACTGCGGACTAGAAATTCTTGACGATTTCGTCTATACTAGTGGTGTGTATCCCCATCAAGCATAATTCTACTATCTATTTTTCTAGTTTTGGGACACAGAAAACAGCCACCCATTCGTTCTAGATGAGAGCGGTATTTTTTTTCTCCTTGTACAATGTAGTCCTGACTTGCGGGAGAGATGTTTTCCAAGGAGCCTCGCGTCAGTAAAAATTTACCGTTTTGGGGTGGGTGTATATCAGACAACGCAGCAAGTTTGCATCAAACTTGCAGTAAGCTTGATTTATCAAGTCAATAAACTTGAATTAAGCTTGAAAATAAGCATGTAAGCTTAATGCAAGCTTGAATCAAGTGTTCAAGTTTACACTTGCCCAACTTGCATTAAGCTTTACATAGCAAGCTTGAATCAAGCTTGACATAGAAAGCTTAATTTCAAGCTTAAAAAATTTTCCTAAAAAAATTTCCTAAATACACGGGACGCCCCTAGGTGAATTCGCCCCACATATTTTATTTTTCCACACATTTTCCCCTCTACGCTGAAATTTCAAGATATTTTAATCCGTTTCCATCAAGCGTCCGCGATCGAACGCGGGACGTGCGGTTTCAGAAGCCAGCGTCCTAAGTCCTAACCACTCAGCCAACCTGACTCGTGCTGCTATGACTAAAGTTTGAAGTGACTGTTATGGTTATCACGCCGTTTTCTGGCGAGATTGATCAATGGCCGATGCCGATCTGTTTCTTTTATTTTTTCATGGGATGAATCAAAATTAAAATACTATTATGTGTGATTTATAGACTCTACTAATAGGGAAATAAGCATAATATAAACTTAAAAAGAGCACACGTTTTAAAACTTTCAATATCGCGACCCTCATGTTGGGCAATACTGGCCCATAATCAATTTCGTAGGCTGTAATCAATTTCGTAGTATAATTGTATTTTATTTTGAAGAATTTCAATATTTGGAAATATAGAATATTTATTTTTTTATTTTTTTTAAATTCTATGGTCAAGTACATTTATGAATGATGATAAATTATTTATTATGTGGATGTGGCTTTCCAAATCAAGCAGTAATCAAGTTGTATTCAAGCTTGACAGTTCAAATGACTTCTCCAAGCTTGCTGCAAGCTTAAAATGAATTGAACTGTCAAGCTTGTATTAATACGTCAAATTCAAATAAATGTCAAGCTTGATTTAAGCTTATGTGCTGTCTGGGATATACGACTCTTGAAACACACACACAATTATTTTAGTAATTTATAAACACCCTTCAAATAGTTTTAAGCCATTCCCTAACTAGATATTACCGTTTACCACATAAAGAATAAATGAATGCGGGCACTCCTTGCTGTTGGCGAAAAATATCTTGCTGCGGGAGATGAATTTGTTTTAGCTCTAAGACACTGCTTGACTACCGATTTGATAAAAACATAAACATCTGGTTTAGAGGTCGAAATGGGAACGTCCATTAGTTGTTGGGGGTGCCAGTTAGATGTGCGCTTGCCTATAAATAATTTAGATGCAGTTTTCAAGCTTTAACGATTTGTACTATCCAATCAAATGAACTAAAATTAAGAATTCAAATCTCAATAACCATGTACAATCACATAGAAATGAAGAAGACGAAACGCGTGCATTCACTCAGCTCGCTTTCCCACTCCTCGACCGATTAATTTGGATTCACTTTTACTGGCAGATTGCCAATTTTCCATGCTAAACACAGTCAGACAGTACCAAGGAGGTTTTAACATATGGAGGCGCCCATGCTGCGCTCCGCAATGCTAGGAAACTGAAGCCATGCCACGCCCCCTCTCTTGCCCAGGAGATTGAAGAACGCATAGCGAAGCATTGAAAAACGAGTTCCGGAAAGTGTTAATAAAAATAATTTAAAAGTTACTAACCAATTTTTTTTATTCATTTTACGTTTATGGAAGATTGTTTACACGTATTAACTTGTTTTTTATTGCATAATTTCAAATTTATTTTCGTGCATTGCGTTTTAAACATCAAGTGAAACAAAAAACAGTTATTCTTAGGATTATACTATACTTTGCAAAACTGTATTTTTTTATGATAATTGTTTTATTATAATAAAAAATTGCTTTTTATATTTCCAGGAAGATATTTCTGTTGTTACATGGGTAAAAATAACTTTTATTACATCAACCTAAATTATTAAATTGCTCACATTATATTAACAATAGTTTTAAGTCATATTACAGGTATCAGAAGTAAGAATGCAATTTCAAATATGTTAAATAAGATATATGAGGTATTTGCAGAGAGTGAGAGAACATTATCTTCTTTAGACACGAGGAAACAATTATACACTTCAACCTTCTTTAGAGACATGCGAGACGAGAAACAGGGCTGTCTCGTCTCGTCTCGTCGAGAAATTTTCTATCACGAGGCGTCTCGCGAGTCTCGCAAAATTATGAGCTGAAATTTTGCTACCATATTTTTAGTAACTTATTACTATTTTATGGGAAAATAATATTAATAATAACAATTAGTTAGAATTTAGAATATTAGTACACATATTAATTACCATATTAAGTGATATGTGCATTTGCATTCGTATTGCTCGGCTTATGGTGAAAGAGACATTTTTTTAATAACAGATGAAACATTTTATTTAGAAATATTAATTTTTTAAGAGAAAAATATGAAATATCCATAAGATTTAATTACATACGCATTCATCCAGTTTGATGAAAATGTTGTAAATTTATGCGAGGCGAGAAATCTCGAGCGAGACAAGGCTCTGTCACGTCTCGGGAGGCGATACGAGATGTCTCGCGTCCATCCCTAACAGTAGCGCACACAAGGGGGGGGGGTCCAGGGGGTCTGCCCCCCCCCATCAACTTTGATTTTTTTTCCGATTGATTATTACCCTATATCTATAGTAAATAAAATGATTCCAAAAAAAGGTAGCAATAGTTTCAGTTCTAATAAATAAAAAAAATAATTTTTTTTCTCGTTTTCCTCAACTTTTCAAAAACGAACTGAAAGCGAACATAAAACACCATCTTGTTCTCAAAACTGTACAACTATTATTTTGCTTCCTATTGTATTGTGTAGTGTATTCTTAGGGAACTGGATGGGACGACTTTTTATGAATTCCATCTAATGAAAACGAGTTCTTTCATCACTGATTTTTGTCAATCTGGAACATCCCTAAAAGTTGGACCTCCCCCTCCCCCCAAACTGTAAAAGTTGGACCCCCCCCCCAGCCAAAAATCCTGTGTGCGCGCCTGATCCCTAACCTTCTTAGGTCATTTATCATAATAATATTTTGCACTGACAAACAGTTTAAGGTAATGAAAGAAATATGAAAGTTGAATAATTTCCATCAATACTGTTTACTTCATTTAGTAGAGGAGAAAAAAAAGGATAAGGTTTCAAATAAAATGTAGTAGCTAACCAAATTACATTTAAAATTTTAAGGACTGTTATTGATTTTAAAGGACTTTTATTCACTAGTGAACTTTGTAATGAAAGCTTTGCATGTTTTCCCCTAAAACATATGAATCATGAAATAGCAATTTATTTCTGGAAACTAATTTAAATCTAAGAAGCAGGATTCTCTAGTTTAAGGTTTAAAACAGATCAAAAATTAAAAGACGACTTTTCATTACGTGTTAAGTTTTGTTATTTAATAAAACATACAACAATTAAGGAGTTTAAAGCCCTATATCAGAGGTTCCCAAACTGTGTGCCACGGCACCCTAGGGTGCCAAGAGAGTGTTTCACAGGTGCCGTGGAGATAATCAAGAAAAGTGTTTTGGTGGAGTATAATCAAATAATTTCCTCTGAACCGGTATCCCCAAGAAAGTGAGCCAAGCCGATCACTAAGTGGGCTCAAACAAAAAATATTTCAGTCAAGTTCAAGACTGTGCTGTAGCCTATCTTTTATAGGAACTCCCTGAAATGGGGGTATTGTCAAAATTCTATATCCCTTTCCCAAGAGAGTACTTTCTTGATAGTTAGCCCTATAAACAAACAAACAAAAAATAACGTAAAATGCATCCAAACTGCTTCATTCTAACCTTCATACTTATATTGCTTTAAAAGAAATCAGCCGCGAAAGTTTTTAGCCTCAAAAGGGTGCCGCGAAATGTTTTTAGCCTGACAAGGGTGCCGCGAAATGCGTTTAGACTTACAAGGGTGCCGTGGGTAAAAAAAGATTGGGAACCCCTGCTCTATATACATTGCACATAAGTAATCTTATTCTCCTAAACTTCCAATATAGTGAAATATCTTAACAATTGTCCTTACTGTCCTTTGAACTGAATGATTTTAGTATATAACTAGCTGAAGTACCCGTCCTTGACGGGTTAGTGAATGCAAATTCCCAAAAAGCAAGAACTTTCGTCAGCATTGTAGGAGTACACAGAATGGATGGAGTATGTTGCCAAAGTAAAGAAAGCGAAGTTATAATTTTAATGTATTGTTAAAATATTACAGGTTAGAGAGTAACTAAGTAATATCATTTCATTCGCTTTAGTCGTAATTATGTGATGCACGAACGAATATCTACGCATATTGAAATAACTTTCGCAAAATCTCAAAATCTAATCAACATCATTGAAAAATTGGAAGCCTAGAATTTAAGTTGAATGACAACCTATCATGTCACCCAATTTCGTTTCATTCCCTGCAGTCTTTATTTCGTGATGCTGGAACAAAATTTCAGCATTTTAAAAAGATTTTCGCAAAATCTCGAAATCTGATCGATTTTTTTTTAATTAGATGCTTATAGTTTAAGGTGAGTGACCACCTATCATTTCACCAAATATCATTTTTTCACCTTTGCAGTTATTACGTGATGTGCGAGCACAAATTTACGCAGTTTGAAACGATTTTGGCAAAATCTGAAAATCTAATGAAAATTTTTAAAAATTGGACGCCTATATGTTAAGTTGAGTGACCACCTATCATGACACCCAATTTCGTATCATTCGCTTCAGACGTTTTTATGTGATGCTTGAACACAAATTTACGGAGTTTGAAACGATTTTCGCAAAATCTCAAAATCCAATCAAGATTTTTTTAAAATTGGATGCCTATGTTTTAAGTTGAGTGACCACCTATCATGACACTCAATTTCATATCATTCGCTTCAGTCGTTTTTACGTGATGCTTGAAGTCAAATTTACGCAGTTTGACATGATTTTCGCAAAATCTCAAAATCCAATCAAGATTTTTTTAAAATTGGACGCCTATGTTTTAAGTTGAGTGACCACCCATCATGACACCCAATTTCTTATCATTCGCTTCAGTCGTTTTTACGTGATGCTTGAACACAAATTTACGCAGTTTGAAAGGATTTTCGCAAAATCTCAAAATCCAATCAAGATTTTTTAAAAATTTGACGCCTATGTTTTAATTTCTGTGACCACCTATCATGACACTCAATTTCATATCATTCGCTTCAGTCGTTTTTACGTGATGCTTGAACACAAATTTACGCAGCTTGAAAGGATTTTCGCAAAATCTCAAAATCCAATGAAGATTTTTTTAAAATTGGATGCCTATGTTTTAAGTTGAGTGACCACCTATCATGACACTCAATTTCATATCATTCGCTTCAGTCGTTTTTACGTGATGCTTGAAGTCAAATTTACGCAGTTTGACATGATTTTCGCAAAATCTCAAAATCCAATCAAGATTTTTTTAAAATTGGACGCCTATGTTTTAAGTTGAGTGACCACCTATCATGACACCCAATTTCATACCATTCTCTTCAGTCGTTTTGACGTGATGCTTAAACAGAAAAAGCGTCACGGACAGAATGACAGAATGACAGAATGACAAACTTTTTTTTGAGGGTGGCATCGGATTCCCGAGTGCTTGAAACGGATAGAAATCGCAAAATTTTTGAATTCCAAGAAATGTACAGACAAAAGTCTAATTTTATTTATATAGATTGTTGGACATTTTTCTCATTTTTATTATTCCTACTTAAGCGCTTACTAAAATAGTGATATCGCACAAGAAAATATTGATCGATCCCTGATTTTATCAGATGAAGAAGATGGTTATCCATGACTTCATTTTGAAGCATATGCTCGTTTAAAGATTGAAACAAATCTTCTCCTATCAACGAATTTAATGCAGCTGCCGAGGTATATTCTATACTGTAAATTAATACGTGTGTAAATAATACGTGTTTAAAAATAATTGATTATTTAAAAATAAACAGTAAAAGTATTACAGAATTAAGATTAAAATTATGCCTAAAGATGTGGCTTTAAGATAAACTTACATACAATCAGTAAAAAATGAGAAATACAGCAGTTTTGTTCTTAAAAATTTACATGCATGCCAATGACGATATCGGATGTTCTGGGCAAGAGAGGGGGCGTGGTCGTTGGCTTCAAAAACCGGAAACATGGGCGCCTCCATACGTTAAACCTCCTTGGACAGTACGTACTCGTGAAAAATTCACGTAATATCCAATTCGCTTAAGTGAGATCGCGTTGTACCGCGAGTCTACTATATTCTCTGGTTACACAACACATTGACTAGGTCTAGTTGTCACTACAGTATAGTTGTGATACAGTAGTTATGTACAAATACTTACTACTTTCGAAATGAAATGTGTTTATATCAATCCAATTTTAATTACATACTAGCTGCGTACCCGTTCTCCGCACGGTGGGAAACGCATATTTCCTTAAACATATATAATTCGAATTAAACCCAGTAATTCGGAATCTCAAAACGTGAAAAAATACTTGAATCATGACTAAAAGTTAACGTCATGAGTGCAAATTTTAGACGATTGCAACATGACACAAAAACTACGTAAATGTGACTGGCGATCAAAATAGAAAGAACTGTACGGTATGCAGGCAAAACTTTTCTCTTTCGAAAAATGCCTGATTGCTACATTATATAATTCTCTTTGTGAGGTTTAATTTATAGCATTAATATATAGTATATATCACATAAATAACATTACATGATGTTGGCAACAATTTTATCTTGCATTTCTCAAAGCGTGGACAATGCATTAGCGCAGTTATTTTGCAAAGGACTTATTGAATTTCACCTAAATTAACAAAACCTGCATGAAACAATGAATGCATCATTTAAGTTTAAAAGCCAAAAATGCACCCTGCTCTGGTGAATATCATGTCTTTTTGTAAATGAAAACCTTCGTGATGTAACTTCCGAGAAAAAGCTTATTACCCTTATTGAACTCTTAATGCAGTATCACAGTTACATAAAAGTGACGTTTATCTCACTGTCAATTCGCACTAAATAAATAACTAATTTCATTTTTCATTTTTTACAGATTACAGTTGATCTCTTTATAACATGGGTTTACAACACGAATTCTTAGAACACGACGAAAACATTACGATCGTTTTCGTGTAACACGTTAAAAGAGACTCGTACAGCATGGTGAAATGAGACATATGTTCTGATATTATGACGCCTTACCTCCTGTAATTAACATTCCTTTTGAATGGCAACACCAAACATCATTGCATTTTTACGGAGCGCGAATAAGTTTTTTCGCGGTTATACCGCGCAGTTCGCACTCCAGGTGGAGTATAGCGCAGGACCCGTACAACACGAATTCCTATAACACGGAACGTATCTACCGTGTTAGGTAATCTACTGTAGTTGCATAGTGTCAAATTCAATAGTTAAGAAAATTCTGGGTTGCCGTATTTAGTAATATTTCTTCTCACCTTGGTGGCCGAAATGTATTAAAACCAAATATCCGAACTGTATCAAAAGTAAAATTTACTAAAAGAAAAATTTTTAATTTTGTATAACCCTCAGAACAACTTCGGAGTTTGCCATCTATGACGGTTTTTCATGACGTGACAACTTATGCTTGCGTACAGTGGCGTAGCCAAGGAGGGGATAGGGGGTCAAAACCCCCCAAGCGTAGTTTTTTGCCATACAAAATGTATATTCTTCACTCCCTTATCGCACACACGTGTACATATACGTGAGTTGCAGTAGTCGTAACATTCCCATGAAAAATTTCTGGCTACTCCTGCTTAATCAATATACTTAAGGATCGGAATCTCCGCTGTAAAAAAATGGTCTAAAAAATGTGACACCAGAAAATTCTGATGAACACAATGGGGTTACACAAATACGCGCCGGACATACGCTCTTGCTTCCGGAGGAGCAAATACATTAGAGGGTACGTGCTGCTCCGGATAATCTGCCAGCAAAACTGCAAAAATGACGTAAAAAATGACATCCACACTCGAAGGAAATAAAATTAAAGGTATGAAAATTGCATAAAAACTTCGATTATTTTTAAGGTGCAAGTCTGTTACAGTTCTATTTGTTTCACAATTGATGCGTTTTCACTTTTTCGATTCTTAAAAGCTGTAGAAATAAGTGGTTTCACTTAATTGTAAAATTTTAAAATTTAAGGGGCAACAAGGGATTCCGTTGCTACGGAAACTATAGCAATCTTAAAAATAGAACATGAAACGAGTTATTCATGTTTACTTTGCTAGAACTGCCATATTGGCGAAATTAACACCGCCAGTCGATGGCAAATAGCTCAAACCACAAATTAAACTTGACACTAAAGGCAATACGCAATACTCTGTTTGGCGGAATTAAAAAAAAAATATCTATGCATACGCTAGTGACATCGGCTCATCTCAATTGTGGAATGGAATTAATAATATGTACGGAGTTGCACTACATTTGAATATTTTTCGCCAACTTTGCTAAGAAATGTATTAAAGTAGGAATCAACAAACATTTCAATTCGTAAAACAAAAAATACATTAGACAGTATTAATTACGTCTTTCTAACAGCTTGTAGTAAAAGAAACTTCCGTAGCGCTGCTTTAACAAATAAGAATCAATTATTTATTACACAGTACTTCGATCGCCAAATGCCAACATACACCATTTTGCGAGATTTTTTTGTTTTCAGGGAATCATTCGAAGCATTGATTTAACAGCATTCAAAATGGGAAATAGTTATCTATCATTTATATGGTTCGATCGCCAAAATTTAACGCAGGCATGTTATGATAAGTAGCAGTTATTTAAATTATTAACTATAGCGGGTTTTAATCACCGTTAACTACCATGTACAAAATGCGGGAATTTCAATTTTCTGAAATTTGGCGGAATTCCTCTAACTTAAATCAGTTTACTTAATTTGGTGAAAATTCTATAGATCGTTTAAAATCGCCTTAATAACTGCATTATTTCTGTATGAAAAATCGAAGTACAGCGCCGTAAAAATTATACTTGTTATTAAAAATACTATTTCGTTACGCTCTCAGTAATTTGCGCCAAGCCCAAAACTGTACAAATCGGTAGAACCTACTACTTTCTCAAAATCTCGAAATGAGCCATTTTTTTTTCGGCCAAACTAAAAAATATACATATTAGTCTCGGAAATCTCTCAGTCCCTTATTCTTTTACACATAAAAAACATTGAATTCCAGCTCTGATTTAACATGAACGCAATATTTTAATTAAAAAATAACTTTGTAAATAATCTAAACAGAAAAAAAATCATGATTCTTTTATTTTTACTGCAGGAGTCTAAATAATTTAATAAAACAGCCAAACATGGCAACCTCGATGCTTATTTCTCACTTTTTCGACTACAGGGGTTACAATCACGGAATTGCGGAGAGCAAAAATTAGCGTTTTTGATGGGGTTTTTTTATCAATATCTCCTAAACTAATTCGAATTTCGAAATTTAAATTAGCGGAGGTTCTTTCTCGAAATTCTCCGAATTCGTGGATACCTCGTTCGAAACTCAACTCCCAGCCGTTTAGGAGATGATGATGCTACACACACACACACAGACAGACGCGCACAGATTTTAATAGTATAGATTAAAAAATTATAAATGAAAGCAGTACAAATGAATGCTATTTATATATTAAACATGTATCGAACTATGAAAATACAATACTTCAATTATATTTAAATTTTCAAACAGGGTAAATTGATTCTGGATTACAATATGAGACTTTTAGCTAACACAGTTAAATCCGAGAAGTTTAAAAATACCTGTAACATATGCTGCATTTTTAAAATATGCATGCTTGTTCAGAAGTTTACAGCTATCTTTTTAAAGTTGTCTGGATTTTTTAATACCAAAACACAGCATGTTCTTAATTCATATTAATGTAGAAAGAAACTTGTTTTAAATACACATGCCTTTCTTAAATAAGCATTTTACTTAAGTTTTTAAATGAAACAAAATATGAATAGCTTCCAAAATGTCCATTAATATTAAAAAACATACATTTAAGCAAAACTTCAGATTACACTTGAAATACTTTTATGAATAAGGATGCAAAAAATACTTGCATAAATGCTTTAATTTACGACACAGCCCAGGTGAGATGCATTTTTTCTCTTCTCAAAATATGCTCCATAAAAATTTGTTAAAAAATACTGAAGTACTTCAAGGTAGTGCAAGTTTCTATGAAAGCTTTTAGGAAACTAAACTTAAAAAATAGTAAATCATGCAGTTTACATTAAAAGTGCCTAATATATTTTAAACTGAATATCGATAGTAA
Organism: Cheiracanthium punctorium; assembly: GCA_038373885.1. Classification (NCBI taxonomy): domain Eukaryota; kingdom Metazoa; phylum Arthropoda; class Arachnida; order Araneae; family Cheiracanthiidae; genus Cheiracanthium; species Cheiracanthium punctorium. Next base: position 14,673 of record JAWZYV010000186.1, read on the forward strand.
CGTTACTTTGCATTGATTAACAAGAAAAGCATTTGCTAGTTACTTTATCTGCACGCAATAGAAATAATTACTTTACTGGTATATGATAAACAACTGAAACATTATTAATTTATGTTTATGTTTATGCTATATTATAGTTAAATTTGGTGGCTAAATCATAAATCACAAAGTTCCAAATTGTTTGATGTATGCAGACATTTTATGATATTCACACGCAATTCTTCAGCACTCCTATAATTGAGAAACATGTTTCTAAATGCTGTATCGCTATGCACAGAGGAGGCACTTTTGCTTCTTTTTGATGCAAAGGAAAGATAACTTTAGATATTTTACGAATATTTACGACTATTTTGCGCTCTAATGTTTCAGACTGAGGTCTCATTTACATCACAAACCTTAAAATTTTAATATGGCAACACAAAACTTTCTTCTGAGATAAATAAAACTTTGTATATAATAACAGACTTAAAAAGGTACTTACCATCTTAACTGGCGATCGTATTGGTGCCACACTGTGTGTTGACTGCTGAAGAAGGTTGAATATTTTTTCGACCGAAACGATCGTCCAGTGCTATAAGTAGAGGAGAGGAGTGTATATTGGAAAACCATTTACATTTCTTCCTATAACTTTACAGGTTTTTGAATAAAATCCCCCAAATCTTCATGGGCAGATGCTATAAGTAATTGAAATCAAATGTTATTTGGAAAGAAAAATACTATTTATTTGGTTGTTATAGAAAAAACTATTAAAAAAATACGAATGGGGGTTAATATGAAATGGTAGGAGGGTAATATGGAATAAGTGGTTTAAACCCTTGGAAAACTAATTATATCAGGTTGTAACGAAAGTTTTCCGCCAAGTCTTCTTGAAAAACTAACTTCTAACTCCTTAGATAACTGTCGAGTGGTTAATTACTGATCTTCGTCCCCAAGTACTCGCAGGCTGGCCTCATCAACATTAATAGACCAGCCAGAACTCTCTGCTTCTTGAATGTCATAGTCCTTGTTTTTGAACTTTCGGTACCAAACTTGCACAGTGTCAGATGATACAACAATAGTACTTAAAGCTGTACACATAATTCGTTGATATTCTGTAGCAAAATTTTTGCAACAGAACTGGGAGTAAATGATGCTTCTAATCCGCTAGAGCGATAGTTCCATTTGAGACACATTGTACTCAAAATGATAACTATATTTCTTTTACAGATTTCACAACACAGTGGCGGGAAACTTTCGTTACAACCTAATATTTCATAAAACATAGTTACTTTTATTTATAAAACCATATTTTTAAGTTTATGTTAGAGTCATTTCATGACGATTTTTTCTCTCTCTCTTTCGAATTTGTTTAGAAAAGTCGCAGATATGATATTCTTTCTTTTCTCTGGTACAGTCGAGGTAAGAACAGAGAGAACAGCTTAAATCTTGAAACCAAATTTCTTCTTGTTGATCTTCGGCGAATTTTTCATTTCAAAAGGTGCATTCAGAGTTTTCGCTTGCTAGTTATTTAGTTGATGACATGAATTCCATTGCAAAATTACTTAGTATTCCGTAAAACCGACATGTCATCTAATAAAATGAGCCTTTAAATTGATGGGCAAAATACGGTCAGCTAAAAGACAACCATAGTACAAAAAGTTACAGTTATTTTAGTGTACATTATCATAACTTAAATGCTCAAGTCACGTGTATATTAGTGTATCACGTGTATAAATTTTCAAGGGACAGTAAAGAACTGACTTAGAGGTACGACAGTTTTTTATTCTGCTGATTCTTATTCATGCAATTAGTTAATTCAGTAATCAAGAACTAAAATGAGCTACTAACTATGAGAGCTAAAGAGAACTAAAATTTGCTTTAGACTCCATTCGTAAAACAGTTGTATGAAAGATGTATGTTAAGATGTATGAAAACTTATCTGTAAAAACTTTTTTAAATTACAAAACATACTTTGTTCTGTAGCGAGTGGTACGACACAACAACAAGCAGTCAACTCTTAGTGCATTGTAACAAGGGAATCTTTCTTGAGTGGTTCATGGTATTTTCATGTGACAACAGCACCTAACAGTGCCGAAACCTCAGTGTTCCATATTTACCGACTATTCCATTATAAGCTTCTCCCTCAACCTTTTTATGTGCGTTATTATACAAAGGTTTATTTATGTCATCTTTTAACACCAGTTTCTTTTTCAGTGTTTTTATTACAGTATTTTCTGTTCATATTTGAATAAAGCATGTGTAAAAAATGAAAATGCGAATATTCACCCCTTTTCAATGAATACTGAAAAAAATGTTAAGAATAACGCTTAATGTAGAAAAAATTTCAGAATTTATATCATACCTTCAAAGTACTCAATGATTATGATCAATGGGAAGAAGTTAAATCTATAGTGATCATGTCTATTTGTTTTAAATATTGGATTATAGTAAAAAACTGCGAATAAGAATTTCTATTGTAAAATGCAATTCATGTATTTTGCATTATTTATATATTTTGTCTTAGTAATGAGCGCAATTGCCAATGATATCCATTTACTTAAATCGTAATTGACGTTTTATTAAATATTCAGATCACTAAAATTATGTTGTATATATAGTATGCATGCATTTGAGATGTCTTATTGAAGAACCCTATTTAAAAGAGGCGTACAAAGTACAAATATAAACAACACAAAAGGCAACAGGGAAACAATTATATGTAGTAACTGCAGTAATAAATGTAACGCTATGTTATTAAAATGTAAAGCAGAGCTTCTTAAAGATAAATCAAATTGGAATGTTTGAATAAGCTTTAATTTAGTTGAGAATAGCTGAATAAGTAATACTTGGAGGGAAAACTTATTGTAAGAGTTTGATTGCTTTTATAAAGGTTAAAAAAAGTCTTTGCATGCATTAGAAGACACCTTTATGAAAGTCATCCTGTAAAGATATCTTGAATAAACGCACAAATAATTTGCACGAATCCTCTTGATGTTTTAAGTGAAAGGATGATCCTCTATTAAGGAACTTTAAATACTTTTTCGGCGAATGTTTTCTCGATTTAATTGAGTGTGTCACTTAAAGAATCTTTAATGGTCCTTTTAGAGGAATAAGTAATTCCTTTTAATTGCTTTGACGCATAGATGATGCATCTTGCAAACGTGATGAACACACTCAGGAATTTGGAACAAATTAAACCCTTCATTTGTGGAAAATACTTTGATGTGTCGATAAATTTTCCGTTCATTGTCTTCTAACACGTTTTGATAAGTATTAATACACAGTTAAAGCTATAATTGCTTTGACCCACTTACTTGCAGGTGCAATAACATCTCATGCAAAATTTTCAACAGACAGGAAAGAACTTAGAGGTACGACAGTTTTTTATTATGCTGTTTCTTATTCCTGCAATTAGTTAAGGGAGAAATCAAGAACTAAATGTAAGATAGTTCTGTGCCATTTGTGGCGGCACCTGGTGTGGTGGCACGGTAGCATAACTTTGAATTTATTAAAATTTAGTAATTGATAAGGCCGATGATCGTTGATAAGTGCCTCTAATAGCCTACCTGGCAAGTACTCCTGTAATCGATTAAAAAAAATAAATAAAGAAATAAACACATAACACTGAAATAAATCTAAAGGTTTTGAATTCCGAAAATAACATGGTTTTATTTTAGGAGGATTAAATATCATTTTTTCAATACGAAATACTCTAATATACAAACAGAAAATATAGACTGGAGTAAAAATAATCTGGGGAGATGTGGTTCTTCAGAACGATACTTAACAAACTGTTTCTAGGGGCACTTTCACGGGAAATGGAAAAAAAGTCGTATATTCACCATTCCTTGATGCAGTAGCAGTTCTGCCATCCTGAGCACAGTTCTGTCACCCCAGCCTTCTGGCGGGATTTTTGGAGCTGGAGCTCGGCCACTTTTTCTCGGGATAAGCACGCCTATATCATACCGTCATGGTACTTCTCCATCTCATCTCCAGATTATGTCACACTTCTCTGTCTCTGTCTCTCTCTTTCTCTCTCTTAGAAAGTGTCTCCTTCACTCCTTCGCTCTCTGGCTCTCTCTCTTTTTTTTTATTAAGGGGGCCTTTTTTCCGTATCCCCTTCTCCTCATAGGCTGATGGTTACGATTTCTTGGCATAGAAGGACAATCTTCGCCGACATCTGTTGGACTACGGCTTGGAGGTGAGCTTAAGTGCCCCTCCATATTACGTTCAATCATTAATATTTTCCCGTCTGCCATAAATATTTTATGGCTGGCAGATCCATTGTGTTCACAGTGTCGGAAATTCCGACTAACTTTCGCCCCTTCTAATTTATTGGCCACCTGTGTGGTCTTTCCATGGGAACAACATCAGTGTCTTCAAAAAATTCTCTTTAAAAAAAGTAGTAATAATGATAACACGTTTGTTTATGTATTGTGAAATGCAATTCAGAAGAATAATTACGTATTATACCGTCAACCACGTTTGATATTTAAGTATGCATTAAGTATAC